>APFE031592087.1:334739-359232 GCA_000404065.3 Pinus taeda | reverse complement strand
TGATTGACTCCATAAGCCCAATGGAAACTTATGTAATGTTTATCCAGCCATCAAATTTGTTAATGTTATTCCACAAGAGTTAGCCATCTTATTTATAGTCAAAATCAATAACCTTTTGAGAGAGCCCTCTCAGGCTAAGGAGGCTAAGCCTTAGTCAAAAGATTGGTTTGAAATAGTTACTTAGAGTCAACCTGACCAGCAGCCTATCAGGATCTGATTTTGAGATAACACTCCGCATGGTCCCTTTTCGTACATTTGTGTCTCTCAAGCCTGAAAAGGTAGAAAACAATACTTGAGAGAACCGCTTGAACATTTTAGTCAAGGAGTACCCTTTTCATAAATAGTGCATCCTAACCCGAAAAAGGGGTAAGATTATACTAGGCACATGACATTTCGCATCTGTTAATGAATTTGAAACAATAAGGGCTTGACCATCTTTTCGCTTTTAAAGGGTCGGAAAAAAGTTGAAAGTGGACCCCCCATTTTTATTCTCTTTAACGAGTCAAAAAGATAAAAAATACTTGGAAATATTTTCATATGAGTTTAACGAGTCAAGAAAAGAGCTCAAATGTGACTCATCGTCATCACCGAACATCCATCACTTGTTGCTGCACAAGTAAAGAAAAGTGAATTATCGAGTCCTTGAGGTAAAATAGATCAAAAATATTTACAAAACCTGATATTTTCATGAAAAAATGAATAAAAAGGGGAAAACTAAATATATTTTTACCATTTACCATTTTACCTTTGCGGTGAATAATTTTTACCCACTTTTTCCCTAGTGTTTTTTTGCAGATTATGGGAGATCCGGGAGGTCAATCGACGAGCCATCAGTTCCAAGTAACAGTCAAAGCCATGAGCTCCATTTTCATGCTATTCATTTCTGTTTTAAGTCATTTTTTAGGATTTTTAGGGAGGTTTTTGAGAAAAATTTCGCCCTCGCTCGGCGCGATTTCTGGGCACAGGATCACGCCGGCCGAGGGTGATTTGCATAACCATCCATGCCAACCAGTGCGACTGTTTCTAAAACAGGCGCGTCGGCACCATGGACAAGGCAAAACCATTTTTTCTCAAGAAATGACTATTAAAACCCGAATTTTATGTGTTAAAATTGATGATTGACTCAAACAAATGGCTTTTATAGGAGAGAAATTGCCGAAAATGGTGGATTGGAAGGAAAGAGAACACAAAGATGTTGACATCCAGGCATTGAATGATCCAAATTTCCTAGAGGCTTTGAGGGCTTGCGGGCTCCTCAAATTTTTCCTTACACTAGGGATGTGGGCTTGACCCGAGTTTCTTCGATACTTGATAAGCCTTTAGGACATCAATCGCAAGGTTTTTGTCATTGGGGACCAGGCTGGAGTTGACAACTTCAGATATCTACCTCATCATTGGACTGCCTCGTAGAGGTGAGCCAGTGAACTTTTATGGGTCATGTCTGATTGGGATAAGCATATCTTCCCTTCTTGTTGAGCACTATAGTGATCTCCAGTATTGCAGCAATAATGCTGCAACTCTTGGGACTCCTTTCTTTACTTTTATCAACCAGGTTTTTCGTAACAAACTTGGAAGTAACGGTGCTATATGCACAAGTACAAGCTCTTGTCGTAGGCTGTCACTTGATCAACTGGCACAAGTCCGCTAGGAGCTTAAGCCAACTTCTATGAGCTCTTAGAAGAAGCTTTTAACTGTGATGGATGAAAGCTAACTCAAAGGAGGCTAGTCTACTTGCAGAAAGAAGCTGAAAGCTGAAAAGAAACGCAAACCCTAGTTTTACCGACTAACCCTACTGGTGCAAGAAAAGAGATGAGAGCTGCAGAAATGGATTCCATTGATTCTTGAAGAGGTAAAATGCATGTGAGTAAGCTACTTCTGAGGTGGAATATGAAAAGAACATCTTTTTTGTATTTTTAAGTAATTTTACAGAATTATTATGCATGTGCTTTAACTGTTTTTGGTTGTGCAGAGGTTGATTGGCGAAAGGAAATGGAGTGGGCACTTGCAGGAGGTTGGGAAGGTGAGAAGAGGGCCTAAGGGGTCCCTACCACCTTTCCAAAGAGTTTCACAGTGTTCATATCTTGAAAAAATGCTCACATGAACTTCTACAAGAAGTCTACAGGGGTTCTACAGGATGTTCTACAAGATGTTCTACAGGAAGAGCCAAGAGAGGATTTTGGAAGGTCGATGGAGGAAAAATGGTGGGAAAGTGAAAATGGAGGATGGATGAGGATGTGAAGAGGTCTAGGACCTGGTAAAGGAAACTAAGGAGTGATGAAGGTGGTTGGATTTGTTCAAGGATGGGTAGAGCAGTGTTACACAAAAATGTGGAAATTAGGTCAAGTTGGAAAAGTGTGGCGAATGAACGGAAGGAATATGGAATTAGGGGTTGGAGTAGGTGGTATGATGGAGGAAGGATAGACAGGGAGGTATTACAGATGCTCTGCACACTATTTCTCAAAACTGATTGAAGAAAGACTAGAAAAACCAGAGATCTATCTACTTTGACCTAATCTGACCTCGAAACCAGAAACATGATGAGCATAAGTTTATAGACAGGAAATCATGCAAGATAACTATGGAAACTAAGCAAGAATAGATCTAAACATGCAAGCACAACTGGTATCAACTTTTCCAACTAGAAATCTAACACTAGCAATTGCATTGAGAGGCAAAAACAATGTTTTTGTGGCAGCAAGGACGCCTTGGTCTCAGCTCATGGTCCCAAGGAGGGAGAGGTGAGATCAAGGGTTGCTTGATGACCTTTTTGAATATATTTTCTATTACCAACCTATCAAATCAACCTGAAGCAGAAAAAGTTATCTTAATCATCAAAAACAACCTAAGTAACAAAGCAAGATTTTAACCTAAATAGCAGAAATTATTCTATGAATGCAAAGAAAACACATAATAGTACACAAAGGAGGTATTGGCACTTGGGTTGGGCCCAACCCCAAGAGCTATAGCCTCCTGAGAAAAGCTCAGAGCTGGTGCAAAGTGAAATTTATCTCCATTACTCAAAAAATAACGATGTCAAAAAAATGTTTACAGCAAAAGCTCGAAAATGAGCTGAAGGGCAGAGCAGCACTAAAGTGCGAAATACAATTGTTCAAGAGATAAACTACCAAGGCTTGAAGCCCTCCTACTTATGAACCATGAGGACCTCCAACAACCCTCCTTAACTTGAGGGGCTTGGCTGCTCAAAACTGCAAGTAATCAGCCACTTCACAAAAACTACTCGGCTTCCCTTGGAAAACATCTTTGGTGGGTTGTTGAACTCCGAGCTGATGGTGGAGAACTCGAGGAAGGGGCCATTTAGTGCAAGATACACCCTTCCTACTAATCCTCAGCCTTGTTCCCTCGTATTTGGCTGTCAACTGGCTCCTAAATGCTTGACCTTGGTCCAAAAGATGTCCAAATATCTGCAAATAGCACGTATTAGACTTCATGGTCAAGTGATTATTCTCACTCATTCAATTAACATAAATATATTCAAAATCATGCATAAACTATGAAGAATGGTGGATTAATGAAGAATAATAGGCAAAATGAGCCTAATAAGTTACCCATTTTTGGGAATCATCGCACTGTCCTGAGGCCCTGAAATCCAAGAGTGGGAAGATAGAGATTTCTAGTGTGCGAGATCTGACACTGAGGGTGCTTTTATTGACTATCAACATAGTGGTGGGGTCCTAGGCGGAACATGAGACTAACAAGTCAAAGTTCCTTTATGTTATTGATTGCACAGCTCCTGCGATCTTCAACAGGCAGAGGCCATGAAGATGAATGTCAAGCGTCAATTTTCCAAGGCCAAGGTGGGGAATCTAAACAAAATTGGCTTCAAATCAATACTTGTGACCTTCTTCCTAGAACGAGTGCCACTTTTCTAGTATCATTTGACAAAGGTCGATCCTCATGCGCCATGTGATCCGTGGATGGCCCGCTGGAGTCATCTGATGCCCAAGATCACTGGGGGTCAGTATATGTCATACCGACCGACATTCTTCTCATGGCTACGATGACAGAAGATCATCGTGGAGGACTGGTCATACAACGGAACCGATTTCCTTGGAGATCTAGATATGCCCTTACTAGATGGACTCGACTTTGATGATGAAGGTAAAAGATCAAAAATTTTTGATTTTGATGTTTTTCAATTGTTTTTGGTATATGCATGATTATAACATTTCTATTCTTTATGCAGATGTTGGACCAGAGTGGCCAACTAGGATGTCCCTGATAGCCAGGTGCACCCCTGTCTTATTCATGTTGCTGCCCATTATCAGGAAGGGAGTGATAACGAGGAGGAGATTGTGAGGAACCTTGAGAGGTTGACTCATGGTATCCCAAAGTATGCTCGGATAGGAGACATGCCCCAGTGGTACCAGAGGCACACAGTGGGAGTCTCAGATTGGATCCGCCGACTACTGAGTCGGGTTGCATGAGTTGTATTGTGCTACCATGACCACCATGCTGAGTAGTTCCTAGGTCCAACACTTACATATTTTTTGAGGCCTACATGCCACAGATGTACAAAGCCTGTGAGGCACTGATGTTATTATAGACACACATATTATTTTTTAGGGTTCTGATGTATCAAACATTCTCACATATATGTGTGTGTGTGTGTGTATGTGTGTGTTTTATTTTCCTGTCTATTATGGTACAAATGGTTTGTCTTATCTTTTAAATGTTTCATAAATGTCTATTCAACACGTAATTAGCTAATGCATCTGTCAATGTATTCATGCATCTAGGAATATGATGATATGTAATATAATCAAAATGTATTTCCATTAGAAAAATACAATGATACATTCGTAATATTGGAGGGTTCCTAATGGAATATTGCCCGTTGAGTTGAAGGACGACAAGCTATGAATCCAAGTTGATAACCAATTCTTTGATGCCCAGAGCGATGGTTTCTGACAACAGTTCGATGACCGCACTGTGTTCAACAATGTTGTTGGTTGTACGAACCAAGTAGATACCTTGAAGGTCAATCAACTCATTGTTAGGGTCATAGATAGCCCATGTCGCGGATGATAAGTTCCGAGTACTATGGCAAGCACCATCGGTGAAACCAACATGAGGAGTTGCAGACATCTGCAAAGAAAGAAAAGCATAGTAAACAAGAAAGTTGTTTGAAAAATATCGCACAAAACCACATTGTACAAAAATGAATCACGCACTAATGTACATAAGTATCCATGCAAGATGACCTAAGCATAGTAATTTTTGAGGTAAAGCTCGTTTCAGTTTTTTAGGTAAACCCTGTTTCGAGGCTTATCAAGAGGATTTCCTTCATAATCAATAAGCTCGTAGGCTCCTTTTTGCAAAACACATTTTACAATATAGGGCACTTGCCACATAGGTTCGAACTTGCTTTCCCCCAACTTATCGTTAACTTGGTCTTATAGTAGGAACAAATAACCCTCAAATAAAGTGTGAGGGGAGACCAACTGATCAAAATGGGATTTGACTGATTTCTTTTGTGCTTCGATGACCAAGGTAGCGAGACAACTAATTTTATCTAGTTGTTCTAAATATAAGAGGTGTTCCTCTTGAGGTGATGTTTTGGGAGGAGTTCAACAAATAGCTTGTCTGAAGGAATATCACATTTGATCAGAAATGTTGCTTCCAGACCATAGACCAGCTGGAAAGGTGTGAAACCAGTTGTGTCTTTGGTTGAAGTTCTGTAGGCACACAGAGCTGAAACAAGCATGTGATGCTAGACTTGTGCATCCCAATAGTATGTTGAAGCATGGTGACCAAAACCTTGTTTACAGCTTCAACTTGGTCGTTGGCTAGAGGGTAATATGGGGTTGTGTCATCATGGTGCAAGCCTAATGCAGATGTCAATTCTGCCATCATGTAATCTTTGAAATGGGAGCCATGGTTTGTGACAATGGATTGGGGTATGCTGAACCTGGAAATAACATGGTAAAAAATAAATTGAGTTGTCGTCTTACCATCTGCAAAATATGTAGGCATCGCTTCAACCCATTTGGTGAAATAATCCACAGTGACTATAATATAGCAATGCACCCCATCCGAACGAGGGTTACATGTCATATAATCAATGCCACATTTGGCAAAGGGACTAACAGCAATGACAGGGTGTAGGTGAGCGGGTGGGGCGCACATCTTGCGTTGGTAAATTTGGCATTTGCGACATTTGCGGACAGCAAGTATGCAGTCTTTGAAGATAGATGAGTAGAAATAACCAGCATGAACGATTTTATGAGTTGTAGTGTAACCAGACATATGACCACCACATGCCCCAGAGTGGCAATTGTTGAGAGATCTTTCAGCTTCCTCAAACGTGAGGCATTGGCGAAGAACAAAATCGACACTAACACGGTATAAAGTATTGCCAATAACACGGTAGGGTTGGGAATGATGCCTAATTGTTCGACAATCATCCTTGGTCAACGCAGACCAGAACGTGGAGGTTTGGAGATACACGATGATATCGCGTATCATGGATCAAGGATTCTAATCAACAAAAGGGTCTCATCTGGAAGCTGTTCATCTACACCAGCAAGGAAAGCTTTGGAGGGAAGGGAACAAATCAATTCAGCAAAAACAAGTGACTTCTTATATTTGGCCACAGTGAAGACCAAATAAAATTCTTTTAGGATAATGATCCATTTAGAATACTTTCCCGCCAGCAACTAATGCAGGCAAGGCCTGCAAACCCCATAATCTGTCTTCAATGAATGTAAACATGCATCTCAACCGTTTTACCCAAATCAAAATTTCAATAGTTGGCAAATTCACACAATACCATTATTATGCGGAAGCCTTTCAATATAAATCCCATAAACTCACCCATCACTTCCTATTTCATTTATTTCAATTCAGAATATGAGTATATAGGATCCAATAATAGTGTGAGTTCGATATTCCATAATTTGAATAAAAAACAATTAGACCCTGCGCTCATGGTCTTCCCATGCTTGATTCTACAAAACAAGCATCATAACAAAGTTCCACCTTTGAACTCAATACAAATATCCGTCACAACTTATCTTGCCAGCGCTATTCAAACTAATTCCATTTCGATTTAAACATACCTGTGTTATCAAACATTGTCCATCCTCTAGCTCAAACTCTGCTTTTAACACTGTGATCAAACCTCAACGCTGATCCATACAATCACTTCATTCAGGATTTGATCCATAACTTTACTGCGCCCTTCAATCTTTAACAATTGGTTAGTCAGCCAATGCTTTTACACATTCATCTCCGTTGATACCAATTTCATAAACCCAGACTTTGTTAAAATAACGCAATCAATCCCTGAATTATCTTACCTATGTCATTCTTTGCATTCTTCAAGACTGATCAACACTTCCAGGTTTCAATTTCTGCTATGTCAATTTCAAAACTCAGATTTATATTAAAAGCCACAACATACCTTTCATAATTTTAACAGCGCTCTCCCTTCTACCCAATTTCCACAGCATTTCTTTTGAATTCGATTTAACTATCTATATGTCGACTATCCCATTCTTAATCCAGAACTTGGCGCTCTAACTAGAATTCAACTGCTGTAATCGATCTTCCTCTTCCAGCAAATACACCTTCAATTTAACTCCATATTGTAGCTTCATATATGCCACACCCAATGTTCTTCCTCTGTGCAAATACAATGCAGAAACCTATACATCGAATTCCAAAACAACATGAAGTTACTTACCGGGTTGTCTTCCACGGATTTTGAAAATACTGTCTACTGTTCACTATGCTGCCAGTTTGCACCAAATTGAATTTTCACAACACTTTCTTTGCTGGATACGCATAAATTTGGGTTTCACATTGTAAGATGGTGCTTTTTCAACAGCGTCCATCCCCTTCAAATTGCCATTAAACTTCTTCAGACAAATTCTTTCACTGCTGCCATTTGTGCCTTTGCCAAATTTCAATTCTTCAAGGCTTACGATTTTATCAAACAATATCAGGTATTAATTCACTGTAACATGCTCACAAACAGAAATCGACCCAACAAATCTTGTCTTCCTGTTATGAAATTCGATTTCACAGAAATCGATTTATGTTGTCAATTAGTTTAATTGTGATTTCCCATTTCATGCAATTCAACCAGTGTCAAATCCCTTTCTTTAACATGTACAAAGTCGATATGAATCGATACTCATTCACAAGCACAGCTTACAATCTCTTAATACAAATATGGCTCATCATCCAAGACAATAAAACTTATTTCGATTACAAAATTCCTCTCATCGACACACACAGCAAATTGTTGCTAACGTTTGAAGAGCATACATACAATTCTTCTCTTATAAACCAGCAAATTAAATACCAGCAAATTCACCATTTCAACACAGAAATTGAATCATACCCGAATTGACCAAGATAAGGTGCATAACTCAAAACCAACACTTTCATTAAAGTGAATTTACTTACACCAACATTTCTCAATGGCCTTATTTACAATTTATTGGCCCTTACAACCTGCCTGAAGGCTTACAGCCTTAGCTATTCAATCCTGCTCTCAATCACACTCTCACTCTCTCCAACTATCTCAATGTGTTTTTCTCTCAAAACCCCTTCTATTTATACAATTTTTAAAAATAATCTAATTTAATGCTCAATCTCCTTAATATCTCAATACCACTAAAATATCTCAACAAATTTTATCATCTAGAATCTTATCCCTTTATATCCTTAACTACTCAAATTCTCTCATATCATTTTATTAATAAAAGGATATTTACAAAAATCCTCACTTTCTCCTATTTTATTTAAAATAACAAATTAATTAAATAAAATATTAAAAATTGTCACACCCCCTTTTCTAACATATTTACAAATAAAAAAAATGCCCTTGATGCTCCTGCATCAGACTCCCCATGTAAGAAAATTCATGACCACCTGGTCATAAGTCTGGATATTTCCTCCTGGATCCCAAATTTTATTTTGTAGTCCTTCATTGCTTGTCAATTGCTTTACTGCTATTGTTATCTGCGATTGTCCTATAGGTTTCCATATTTTGTACTGTAATGCCCCACTTGCTCTGCTCTTGCAATCTTTCATGGCCTTTCTCTTGTTGTCTTTCCTTTTCTTTCTTGTTGTTGGTCTCTTCTAGGATTCTTTCGTCATCAGTATTCTGATACTTTCAATCTCTCGGTCCAATAAATCTCCCGGCTGCTGATTTCTAGCTGTCTGCTGAGCTAAGATGGCTTGCTCAGTTTTTACTTTCTCTATTGGTATTGTCACTTGCTGACTTCTTGCTTCTTTGCTTGTTTCTGTTCTGACTGCCACCCGATCATCCATGCCCTCTTGTCTTCTGGAACAGAAAACTTCTTCTCCCTTCATTTGACTGCTCGACTGAGTCAAATATTCTTCAACCCCTGCAATAACACCTGCATTCACAAAACACTTGTTAAAACAAAGATCATAAGGCCTTAGTGCCTTACTTCCCACTGCCAACACTTCACTATGCTGATCCCAATCATTCTTGAGACTATCAGTTAGTCTCTCCTCGACATCATCTTCTTTAAGAATACCTCTGTGTTCTGGAACCTCTTTATTTCCATTCATCTCTATTTTTATACTCTGAACACTTATCCTCTGTGCTTCTAGTCTCTGCTCCAGAACACTTAACTCATGCCATAAACCTGTTATCTCCTTTGAGAAACTTTCTGTGCAATCTTCAATACTTTCACAAGCCAAGCTTTCTGTTGTCACCATCTCATCATCTGTTATCAGAACATAATTATGATTCTCAACTCCTGCAATAAACTCAGTTATCTACCCATCACTTAATAAAAACAATTTATCATCATCATGTATCATCCCTGCATTCATACACAACTTGTCAGTTTGAAAACCACAAGTTTCAACAACTTTAACCGTCGGTTCATATACCAACTCTTCTAGCTGAATCTCCTTTTCATTCACATGAACTTCCTCCTGTACTGTAACAGTAAAAGCATCACTGCTTTCTTCTTCAGAGTACTTATCTCCTGAAATACTCCTTTCAACACTTGTGATAGCTTTACAAGATTGCGCATCCTCCTCAGTACCTATAACCACATCAAAATTATCAGCTACAAAAATACAAGAGTTCACATTATCCAGCTGGTCTGGATCTACCCAATAACTCAAGAAATCATCAATGATCTCCTCCTCTATTTCATCAATGGAAACCTCCTCTTCCAACTCAGCTGCTCTGAGTTCTTCTTGTCTCAACTTTACATTCATCACCTGCTCGAGCTTCTTCAGCTCTTCTGTTAACTGCATGTTTTCTGTCGAACCCTTTTCTATTGTAGCCTCTGCCACTTCACTTTCTTCCTCATCAGCCAACCATGTCTCTGGCCTTTCATATTCTCCTACAACAACTCCATCAATAACTCAAGATGAATTGTGATCTCAGCTTTCTCTTTCTCATACTCCTCATTAGTCCATTGCTTCAATATGCCATTTGTCTTGGCATCTTTCTCCCTCATTCTACTGTGGCCTCTTTCTGAACCTCTACTTTCTTCTTTATGAATTTCAGTAGTCATCTCCTTCGCCATGAGTTCCTCACCCATGAGTTGCATCAAGCCTCTGCAACAGTAAACTCTTCTGCTGCCACTTACCTCACCAATCCCTTCCTTTGGATCTGGTCTTTTGGTAATCACCGAGTCCTCTGTTGGAACCTTTCGAGCATTCTCTTCTGCTCCTTCAGGCTTCTCTCATCTGCAACTTTCAAGAACACACTTGTCCTTTTCATTCAACTTCTATTGAATCTTCAGGTTCTGCCACACTCATCTAGAATCCTTTGTTGAACTCCTTCATCACCGCACTTCAGCTGTGATCTATTTCTCGCTGAGATTTTCTCCAATATGCCTGCAACCAAATCCTACAAATAGTCTTCAAACCAGAGTTAAATATAAACTACACAATCTCACCTTTCAAGATCCTGTTGATCTCGCTTCCTTCCTCAACTGCACTTGCATACCTGTGCTGCCATCTTCATCAGTTTCACAATCCAACATTCATTCACCACATGCAATTAAAAAAAACTTGAATCCCTTTTCCAGAGCCATTTCAAGCTCTGATACCAAAAATAATGCAGGCAAGGCCTGCAAACCCTAGAATCTGTCTTCAATGAAAGTAAACATGCATCTCAAATGTTTTACCCAAATCAAAATTTCAATAGTTGGCAAATTCACACAATACCATTATTATGCGGAAGCCTTTCAATATAAATCCCATAAACTCACCCATCACTTCCTATTTCATTTATTTCAATTCAGAATATGAGTATATAGGATCCAATAATAGTGTGAGTTCAATATTCCATAATTTGAATAAAAACCAATTAGACCCTGCGCTCATGGTCTTCCCATGCTTGATTCTACAAAACAAGCATCATAACAAAGTTCCACCTTTGAACTCAATACAAATCTTCGTCACAACTTATCTTGCTAGTGCTATTCAAGCTAATTCCATTCAATTTAAACATACATGTGTTATCAAACGTTGTCCATCCTCCAGCTCAAACTCTGCTTTTAACATTGTGATCAAACCTCAATGTTGATCCATACAATCACTTCATTCAGGATTCGATCCATAACTTTACTGCGCCCTTCAATCTTTAACAATTGGTTAGTTAGCCAACGCTTTTACACATTCATCTCCGTTGATACCAATTTCATAAACCCATACTTTGTTAAAATAACACAATCAATCCCTGAATTATCTTACCTATGTCATTCTTTGCATTCTTCAAGACTGATCAACACTTCCAGGTTTCAATTTCTGCTATGTCAATTTCAAACCTCAGATTTATATTAAAAGCCACAACATACCTTTCATAATTTTAACAACGCTCTCCCTTCTACCCAATTTCCACAACATTTCTTCTGAATTCGATTTAACTGTCTATATGTCGACTATCCCATTCTTAATCCAAAACTTGGTGCTGTAACTAGAATTCAACTGCTGTAATCGATCTTCCTCTTCCAGCAAATACACCTTCAATTTAACTCCATGTTGTAGCTTCATATTGCCATTCTTCCTTTGCGCAGATACAATGCTGAAACCAATATACATCGAATTCCAAAACAACATGAAGTTACTTATCGGGTTGTCTTCCACGGATTTTGAAAATACTAGCTACCATTCACTACGCTGCCAGTTTGCACCAAATTTAATTTTTACAACGCTTTCTCTGCTGGATACGCATAAATTTGGGTTTCACATTGTAAGATGGCGCTTTTTCAACAACGTCCATCCCCTTCGAATTGCCATTAAACTTCTTTAGACAAATTCTTTCTCTGTTGCCATTTGTGCCTTTGCCAGATTTCAATTCTTCAAGGCTTACGATTTTATCAAACAATATCAGGTATTAATTCATTGTAACATGCTCACAAATAGAAATCGACCCAACAAATCCTGTCTTCCTGTTATGAAATTTGATTTCACAGAAATCGATTTATGTTGTCAATTAGTTTAATTGTGATTGCCCATTTCATGCAATTTAACCAGTGTCAAATGCCTTTCTTTAACATGTACAGACAAAGTCGATATGAATCGATACTCATTAACAAGCAGAGCTTACAATCTCTTAATACAAATATGGCTCATCATCCAAGACAACAAAACATATTTCAATTACAAAATTCCTCTCATCGACACACACAGCAAATTGTTGCTAACATTTGAAGAGCATACATACAATTCTTCTCTTATAAACCAGCAAATTCACCATTTCAACACAGAAATTGAATCATACCCGAATTGACCAAGATAAGGTGCATAACTCAAAACCAACACTTTCATTAAAGTGAATTTACTTACAGCAACATTTCTTCATGGCCTGATTTACAATTTATTGGCCCTTACAACCTGCCCGAAGGCTTACAGCCTTGGTTGTTCAAGCTTGCTCTCAATCACACTCTCACTCTCTCCAACTATCTCAATGTGTTTTTCTCTCAAAACCCCTTCTATTTATACAATTTTTAAAAATAATCTAATTTAATGCTCAACTCCTTAATATCTCAATACCACTAAAATATCTCAACAAATCCTATCATCTAGAATCTTATCCTTCTATATCCTTAACTACTCAAATTCTCTCATATCCTTTTATTAATAAAAGGATTTTTACAAAAATCCTCACTTTCTCCTATTTTATTTAAAATAACAAATTAATTAAATAAAATATTAAAAATTGTCACACCCCCTTTTCTAACATATTTACAAATAAAAAAATGCCCTTGATGCTCCTGCATCAGCAATTGACAAGTCAGGATATAGGTCATAGGGTTGCATTCAGAAATCATTGTAGTCGTACGTAAAAGGATATAGTGCCAAAAGAGTTGAACAGCCTGAATGGTAGCCAAAGCCAACTTCTCGACATGTGCATAATGCATTTCAGTTTCAAGGAGATTCTCACTAAGGTAGTAGATCACATGTTCGCTGGCTTCATCGTCGTCTTGGACCAATACCATAGCAATGGCGCTAGGGGTTGCGGCTAGGTAATGGAAGTAATATCGATAATAGTCTGGTGAATGCAACAGAGGAGCATTTATGAGGATGGCGTTAAGATCATCAAAATAGTTTTGGGCACCTCATCCCATGCAAAGGGAATTCCTTGTTTGAGTAACTGAGTAAATCTTGTGGCTAGCCCAACATAGTTAGGTATAAAATGACAGAGAAAGTTGGCCTTTCCTTGTAGGCTCTAGAGTTGATGCAGTGAAGATAGGGGGGGGTAGATTTACAATGGCCTCACCTTTTAATGGATCCAGGAGAATCCCATCCTTGGAAATGATGAAGCTGAGGAGTCGTCCTGATTCCACAAAGAAAACACATTTGTGTGGATTTAAAAGAATGTTATAGTGTCTGCAACGTAGAAAAATCTGTCGAAGATGGTCTGGGTGATCTTGGCACTTACGAGAATGGGCAGGAAGGTCATCCAAGTAAGGCTGGACAATGTTGCGAATATCATGAAATTCATAGGACATTTCCCATTGAAATGTGGCTCCAGCATTTTTGAGGCCAAAAAGGAGCTTCTTGTACACTAACATACCCCATGGGTAGATAAAGGTTATCTTTTCTTGGTCGGCTGGTGCGATATCAATCTAGTTATAACCAGAAAAACCATCCATAAAGGAAAATATCTCACTCCCAGTACTTTCATCAATGATTTTATCAATGAAGGGATTAGGACAGTTATCTTTAGGACAGACACAATTAAGATCTTGATAATCCACGTAAACGCGGACCGTGCCTTGTTTTGTAGTCACCGGGACAATATTGGACACCTAGTCTGTAAGGGGGGTGGGATAAATGAACCTAGATTTGAGAAGCTTTTTGACCTCACCCTTAATAACAGTGGCCTTCCTTGCACCAGGTGAAGCAGTTGGCGAACGGTCTTCACATGCAAATACGTTGGTATTTCATGCACCACAATGCTAGGATCGATGCCAGGCATTTCTTCATAAGACCATGCAAACACATTATGGAATTCCTGAAATAGATGAGTATATGTCTTGATCTCATCTGGAGAACAAGATACCCCAATATGAACGTGTTCAACGACACTGTGTTTGTTAGAAATGTGAATCGACATCGTTTAGGTAATATTACCTAAATTTTCTTTTGACCATACTTCATGAGTAACGGTCAATGGCAAAAATGGAGAAGATGACTCTTCAAAAGCGGTAGACATGACCGCTGGGCAAGGCAGGAATGAGGATCGGTGATGAGTATCGATCCATGGTGGTTCCTTGAGAGACATGATTTCCATGATACCTCCATCAATGAGGAAGGTCTTGGCTAAGGGATCAGATGATTCCAAAGTGCCAAGCCAGGGGGATTGAGAGTACACATTGAGAGAGGTCTTTGACATATGAGAATCAGAGGATGTAGAGTTCAAAACTGAAACAATATCCACATAATTGACTTCGACAGGACTAAGTGGCATGACCTCACCCCAAGCATCAACAAGATTTTGGTAGAGGTATGACCCAGGGACCAAATTTGACTGAGACGATATTGGTAGAGGCAACATGAGGAGGTGGGAGTGGAAAATTTCCCATTAAGGCAGAATCTTTGAAGAGACCTACCCCCACACTCTCATAGGGAGCACCAAAGTGCTTGACGTATGGAACATTTCCATCCAAGGAGGAAGAGGCAAAGAAAGAGAACTAATCGATGGTGACAATCTTCTCTTGATGGGGAAAACGGATCACGCAAAACAAACAGGAGGCCATGACAAGCATTGGCATGAGTCCAACTTCGGTCGAGTAGAAGATTATAATTGAGATTGGCGTCAACAATATCTACTTCAAATTTCACTATCTTTCCTTCTAGGGTGATGGCAAGGTTAGGTAAGACACTGAAAGGTCGCAAATCGCACCCATCGAAAGCTTCCAAAGTGTTCGAATATTGGTTCAGTGCAGGGGAACTAATAGCCTTCCAACATGAAGTTGACATGATGCAGGTAGAAGCACCTTCATCGATGATACTGCAATGGATGGTCTTCTCATTAATGATTACCTGAATATGAAAATCAATCTGATGAGGGAGTCGTGGAAGATGGTTCTCCAAATCGAAACAGATCAAATTAGAATCGGTGGGATCGATGCCCCTGATAGCTGATAGCAAAGATTTCCACTACGATGGGTAGCTTGTACCTTGAGAATCGACATGGCTGATGGTGCCTGAGCCAAATATTCAACAATATTATAGTGTTGAGTGGCTTGAGCATTGGGATTATACGAGAATTTTTGTAGCACACCTCAAGAGGGTGGCCACGTAGTGGAATCAGGGTTAGGGTGCTCGATTTGCACAGGGCCAGAACTTGGCGTAGAAGAAGAAGGTGCAGCTTATTTTTCTTTCCTAGCTACCAGAGTTGGAGTTTGATAATCTTTTGATTGGGTAGCCACATCAATGGGCGTGCTCATCATGAACACTTGATATCTAGAGGAAGCAGATCGGTTTTGGTCTACCATTTGAGTCCGCTGAGACAAAAATGGCTCTTTAAGGACAGTAGGGGTCCCTTTGACTAGGCAACTACCTTCGGATCATCGTGGACAACCCTTAGTATGGTGATCCTCATTGCAAATGAGGTAGGGATACTTGGGTTTTCATTTTGAAGATTCGCCAGCAGACGATTTGGGAGGACCCTGTTTCAAGGCATCGGCTTTAGTTTTGCTTTTGCCTTTCTTTTTTCCTTTTGAGGATTTGTCCATTGTGGTAGACTAGACAGCGTGGACCTCTGAGGTTTTACCAAGGCCTAATAGGTTTTGAGATGAACTATTAGGAGTAGCATTCGAGACTGACTTCTGGTTGGAAGAAGTTTTAGCAGGGGTATGGGATATTGAACCAATAACTCCATCAATGAGAGGAACAACTGGTGACTTTGATGCTATAAGATCGGATGATGGCCGCGGAGCATTGGGTAACAACTTCTATAAGGTTCCAAACTAAGAGTAGACCAGATCCAAGTACTGGGCACGGGTAATGGCTTGCTCTTCAGTGACGCATCCACCCATAGCTATATCATGAGCAATTGGAGATATGAATGATTTGGTAAACCATTCAGTGAGCAACTAATTAGCTATCTCGAACTTGATCAAGCAATGTCTACATCTCCATTCATGGATATGATCAAAGATGTGTGTCGCAGTGTCTTGATTAAGCGATGTGAGCAAATAAGTGCCAATTTCATAACGAACCGGCAGCTGAAAATTCATGAGGAAAGCCATGGCTAATGAATTGAAGTCATGGAAAGTACTTCGAGGCAACTTGATGTACCATTTTGTTGTGGCACCCATGAGGGTCCGTTGGAAAAGATGAAGATGAATGGAGTCATTCCATGTACAATTTCGATGAGCACTAGAGATGATATGTCATCACATGGGCCTCAGGCTATTCTTTATCTTTTCCATTGAACTTTGGGCAATCAATTAGTATCTTGGACAGCATCGGAGGCCATTACGGCAAATGAAGGATCGGATCATTCATAAGGCACAATACATATGGCAACTCAAGTGTAGCCAAGAAAGGTAATTGAGTGTTAAAAGGTATGGGAGGTCGATAAGCGAGCCCATAGGGAGGAGCCCATCCCTACTTGTAAGGATTTTGGCCCCATAGTGGGGGATTTTGGCCATATGGCATCTGAGGCTACCCCCATTGGGGATTACCTTGACCAAAGGAAGGATTTTGACCTTGCATACCTTGAAACTATCCAAGCATAGGTTGTTGATAAGCAATGTATGGGTTAAAAGGTTGTTGAGCTTGTTGACCTTGGACATATCGATATGGGACCTGCTGTCCTGGAACATAGGGTTGTTGAGCCTGATGTCCCTAAACAAGAGGGTTTTGGACCTGCAGTCCTTGGGCATAAGGTTGATACACTTGTTGCCCTTAGATGTAGGGGTTTTGTACCTGGTGCCCTTGGCCAGTAGCATTATGAACCTATTAGCCTGGGACAAGAGGATTCTATGTCTGTTCCAGGACTTGACCTTGACCCTATCCCTACAAGGGTTGACCTTGTTGATATGTATATAAGGGTTGTTACTACCCTAGTTGGTTTTGTTGTTGCAAGGGATGACTTTACGGTTGCAAAAAATTTCCCTGGGTTTGCAAAGGTTGGCCCTATGAGGGTATGGGTTGAGAGGTATGTGGAGCATATTGCATCCACTATTGCACGATCTGCTGCAACTATTCGAAGGATTGGCCTTGTAGTTGTTGTAGGAGACCTTGTTTTGGGATAATCTACCCTTGTTGTTGCACAGAAAAACCCTTGCTGCAGAAAAGGTTTCCCTTGCGGTAACAAAGGCTGCCTTGGTTGTTGTAAAGGATGTCCTTGATGTTGCAAGGGTACTTGAACAATGCCCAGTAAATTATTGAATTGAATTTAGCCATAGCCAGGATGGATGTACTGCCCAGATTAGAGGGTGTAAGGTTGATTAACCAATCCTTGAGAACCATATGGAACGTAAGGATTTTGGTATTGGACCTGAGCCCCATAGGGCTGCTGATACTGAACATTGCTCGATCCAAACGGACCACCAGGATTCTGAACCTATTGGTACTGGACATTGCTTGATCCAGTAGGGCCAGCGGGGTTATAAATAATACCAGAAGAGGGATATTTTATACCAAGCGTGTGAGCTTGTGAGCCATTCACATTAGTGGCACCTGACACCATAGACACATTCAGGTTCTACCCCCTAGGCGGTGGCACAATCTGGCCACTGACTAATTGTAGAAATTTTGAATAATATGACACTTATTCACAGATATTATCCTGATTATACACTATTTTCGAAATCATGCATAATACATAACCTCCTCTACGTTGATCATCAATTTTGCAGAATTAAGAAACAATCACATGCGCACATTGAAGCATCAATCACACATATCAACACAGTATATCATGAGGAAATCATACAGCTAAAAACCCCCAACTATCTGTATATTATATTGATTGATAACATTTAACAATACATAGTACAATACTCCTCACAAGTTCTCAGTACTATCTCCACCTGTTACACACAAACTAGCTCATATCTGAATCAATCACTGGCTCAAATCTCCTCCGTTGCTTGCCTGCCTCCACTGCGCAATCTTACATGAGAATGGATGAGAATGGCTGAACCATTCACATGTTTCCCTTGTGTAACACTACACAATCTTCATTGGCAACTCAATCCCACTGATTGTGCAAATCACATGCACAATTATAGTCACAACTGACAGTTGTCTTTCCCTTTCACTCACCTCTAACACTTGTCTCCACTGAACTGTCCATGCACTGAGTTAACTAATGTATTCTTCAGTTTCTTTATGAGTTAATAATTAGTGAATTAATTGACTGATGTATTCTTCAGTTGCTTCATGAGTTAATAATTAGTGAATTAATTAATAACTAATTCACATCACTCAACATTAGTCTATTTTCTAGTTAGACTAACTACAACTAGTTCAACTAAGTCAAACTAAACACAACTCCATCAACTCCTGATCCAACTCCACAAAACTCAATCACTGAAGTCCTAACTGAAATCCTCCATGCAATAGCTCAAGTTAACCCATAGGAACCACGTATTTCCTTATGGTAGTTGCATGTGCCACATCTGTAGCTCGAACTGAAGTGCTCCAAGAGAATAAGATAATGTTTATAGTCCAAATATTATTAAGGGCTAATAATATTTGACTTTTCTATATTTAGACTGACAATACCTCCGTTATTGTCTAAAAATAGAAGTCCACCTATTTTTACCAACATGACCAATCATCCATAAATAGCACCCTGCAACTCATAGACCATGATCTATATGTTTAAAAATAGACATAGTCTAAAAATAGACTTTGCGCCAAAAATAGCCTACAGGCCCACTTAGTGAAGGCGACTTCTTTCCACTAAGCTTCATCATCTTGTTGCAATCTCAACACTAATGGGACAGAATAAATGGTAGAGACAATCTTTGAAACCACCGGATGTGATTGATGTGTAACTGGGATATATGATACAAGAGTATTCGGGACGACGGGTTGCACTGGGACTGAAGTAATAGTTGGTTGGGAAGTCGTGTTCGTGATGAACGAACCTAACATAGGCCTGACACCTGATGCCCAAATAGGATTATGGTAGAGTGATGAGGCACTATGTGTGCCTGGCACTAAGTGTCCCAAAGACACATAGCTTGGTGGCAAGCTAGCAGGAATACCTTCCAAAGAAGGGAAATCCTCGAGAGGAAACTACAATTGCAATTCTACCCCCAACAATGTGTGGAGTAGAAACTTTGGACTCATCCAAAGAAGTGACTGGAGCATCGCCTTCGAGTTCCAATTTTGAAAACAAACAATGATGAATGTTCAAACGTGTACTAGGGGATAGTTCAAAAGGAACACCCAGTTGGTTGTACGGACTGTAAGGACACTGCGGTGATATCTCAACAACATCAAAGAGAGGGTTTGGAGGATAGATAACTAGTCCAAGCTGACTGTCAGTGGTCGGTGAGTTCTCTGGAGTTCGAACAGGTTTATTCGGAGATTCTGGGCCAAGATCAGCAGATGACCCTAAATCGAAGGTAGGCAAGGTAGGCAGAGGACGTGATGACAAAGGTTGAACAATCAAAACAATTTCGAGTTCAAAATTTTGGTCCTCAAGTGACTCTGATAACTCAAGAAACAACTCCTCAGACAATATTTCAGACAAAGGAGGGGAAAAGGAATTGGGTGAACCAGATGGTTCAACTATGATGACCTTGTCTTAGTCGACAAAAAAAATAACTTCAAGGCTTTAAAATGTCCTTTTAAGGGAACTCATGATTTGTTCAAAAAGATTAACAAGATGTTTTGGATCGTGGGTAATCAATTATTAAGATGAATAAAATACTAATGTTCTTTCACTTTTTAAGAGTCGAGATAGAAACAAAGATGACTCTATCTCTTTCAACTGGAAATGAGCTCGAAAGGACAAGTGCTCGAATAATATTTTAAGTTTAATGAGTCAAAAATATCAAATGACTACTCTGGATGATCTAGGTAAATAGGATTACCAGGCAACCGTGAACTACAGAATACCTCCTGGCGAACCAAGAAGTACGAGTAGGCAATCTCCCCAAATGTTGTGTTCAATGTATCATGTTCGCAAGGAGGCCAACTCAGCTTCCTAAGGATAAAAGGATTTCATCCTAGTGGGGTCTCCCTTTATATACTCGACAGTGCGGGGAGCACAAATTCGTGCTAGTGTTGTCTAATGTTGAAGCTAATGACAACTGCTAGGTTTAAAGATGCTGGAACACGTCCCTAGCCTAGACCTTCTAGATA
Organism: Pinus taeda; assembly: GCA_000404065.3. Classification (NCBI taxonomy): domain Eukaryota; kingdom Viridiplantae; phylum Streptophyta; class Pinopsida; order Pinales; family Pinaceae; genus Pinus; species Pinus taeda. The sequence goes on along the minus strand of APFE031592087.1, from coordinate 338,421 downwards.
TGATCGTTAATGTCAAATGCGCCTTAGGTTAATTGAATTCATTTTAGAGTTGATCTTGAGTTAAGTTTCAGTTTTCAGGTCTTAGCAATGCTACTCGAAAAACCTAAAATGCAATGGGACAAGACCCTGTCAATTCAATGAAATGCCTACACTAGAGAGGGTGGGAACTACTCTATCAAATGCAAACAATCAAGCAATTGAAAACAAAATGATGTTTCACTACTTCACTTTTTCAAAAAATAAACTAATGAAAAATTCATTCCAATTCTTAATTTCTTGACAAGCACTTATTTATCAGTCCTTTCAAAATGAAAAAAAATTATCTTCCTTTTTCAAATGTTGATGTAATTCTAGTTCTTAAGAGATGAAAATCATAATGATGCAACAAGCTAGAATTTCATACTTTCTCATGAAACAACGAAACAAACTTTTCACATACAATTTTTCAATGAAAAAGTTTTTGAGACTATTAGCTCTTCAAACAAATGAAAACATGAAAAGAGAAGTTCATTCAGATCAATGAAACACTGACTTTGCCAAACACAAGACCAATAATGTAATCTATGCTAGAAAAGGAGTTCAAGCTAGTAAAAAAAACCTTTTTCAAACTTGTGCAAAAAGAGGTTAAAGTCATAAAAGGACCAAAAAACAAATACAAGGAGCAAACACACCCACACTCAAACTTGATGAGTCCAAAACCTGCTGAATGGGTGACTAACTAGATGCCCTAGTGTCACTAACCACTCAATGACTCAATCAATCAAATAGCAAGATGACAAACCAACAAGCAAGCAAAAACCAGATGAAAAGTAGCTTCCTAATCAAGGAGAAAACAATAAAAAAGGCTCATAGGGTCAAAAACACAAGAGCAGAACACACTGGGCAAGATTGGGGTCAAGCCCTAATCTTCACTTATAGGCATCAGTGTGACTGGCTAACTGACAACAAGTACCAGAGGCTGGTTGGCAGGATTGTTCATCTGCAATTCACCCTAGTCGACGCGATTGTTAGCGGATTAAACACGCTGACTGAGGCAACTAAGGAAAAAAAATCAAAACAGGGACTAGATCTACTACTATGAATTTTAGACTTATGCCAATAAGTAAGAGAAAAGAAATAGAACCAAAGGGAAAATGTGAACCTAGCAAAGTTCTCACGAAATCATGAAATCAAAAACAAACAAAAGATGGGATCTCCCCAGTGGAGTCACTAATTTGTGGTAAATTAAAATTATAAGTGTGAACATGAACGAGTTCCTCTAACCTGATAATGGGTCTATCCACAATAGATACATTCTATGGAAGATTTCGTTAGGTTAGAATCAATAAAAAGGGCCTACCTCTTGGTTGTTTATCCTACTTGATTATGTCCTCACTTGCTCACTCCTAAAATAGGTAAACAACGATAGCACACAAACATAATAATAGAAAAAATTCAATTCAACCTACTTAATGAGTCAAGAAACATTAAGACACGAATATGTAATATTACAAAACATGTAGGAAATCAATTGATAGGTGCATATATTAATATCAAAGAGAGATTACGACCATTTGTCTTGATGTCGTAGTCTTCCTCTGACAAGACCGGGTTCCCACACACTTCTGCTAGCACTCCATGATGGCTTCAAACAACAACAGTTTAGAGGCTTTTCCTTTTAGGCTTCACTCCAAACCAAACACGCTTCTCCCTCACACAACTAGATGGCTACAAGTAGTAATAGCTTGTTTGTCTAATCAAAATAGTATACTCACACTCAACCAACACTCTAACTAGCTTGTGCTTGGGAAGAAGGGAGGTTTATATAGGAAATATGGATGGGAGATGGATCCTCTTCTCAAGGGAGAAGGACTTATCCCTTGAGATAGTTCCATCATTATAAGGGAAAGGAGCCCAAACTGTCATTCTCGACCCCATCGGGCCAAATCATTTACCAGACTTCTGTTACGAAGCTTTTAGAGCTAGAAGCTCTGGCACTAATTTAAAAAAAATCCCATAGCAGGACTGGCGCGACTGGGACACAACTCAGTCACACCCATCGGCACATGGAATAGTGCTAATCTTTTCACATCGGTGCAGGGGAGACAAAGGTCATTAGCGCCGACCTTTTAAACTGGGAAAAACAAAAGTTTCAAGGGAAATGGTGCAAAAGGGAAATGATCTTCTCATGAAGAAGGAAATAATGGGATTTTCTTCATGAAGGCAAAGCATGCAGGGTTCACTGTAGAGGTCCTCCAAGATCAAGGAACGGAAAGCACAGGGACAGTGACAAAATGTTGTGTAACAGTGGACCTACCTATGGTTTTGTGCATGGTTTTCAGTCCATCGTTTTGGACACAATGGTTTTTGATCCATGATATTGGATTCTTTGGCATGTATAAATATGTATTGTAACATTGAAAGGAATAAAATGAAAAATCAAGTTGGTAGTCTCGGTTTTTGGATCTAGAAGAAAATCTCTATGTATATGTGTTATGCTCTCGCATTGTTTATTTCTGTTGTTAGAATTTGTATGCAGGTAATTTTTGTACGAGGTTAAAACCTACATTTGGTATCAAAGTTGTTTTGGCTTCAAGGGGATGCCTTTGTTGCTGAGGGGTTTCGCTTGGGCCTGTGGTAGACCCTGTTTAGTGGGAGACCTGTGGGATAAATTATGGTGGTCAAAGAATATGGCAAGTAGTGGAAAGATAGAGATCAAAAAATTTAATGATCAGAGTTTTGAGTTGTGGAAACTAAAGATGGAGGATCTGTTGGTAGATAAAGATAAGTGAATCGTGGTACATCTGGGTACTAAACCAATGGGAGTTTCTGATGAAGAATGGAAGAAGTTGGATCGGAAGGAAAAGAGCACAAAACGATTGTATGTCTCAGATTCTATATTGTTGAATGTACCAGGGGAAGCTATGGTGAAGGCTTTGTGGGACAAGTTAGGGACTTTGTACCAATCTAAGTCTCTGGTGAATAAACTTTTCCTATGGAAAATGATGTATAACCTAAGGGTGAAAGATGGAGACTTGGTGATAGAACATGTGAATGCATTTCATATAGTGGTAAGTTAGTTATTATCTATTGATATTAAAATTTTAGATGAAGATAAGTGCATCAATTTGTTGTGTTCTCTAGATTTGTGGGATAGTCTGGTTATTGCAATAGGTAGCAATGTTGTTGCCTTGCAGTTTGATAAAATAATCTCATCCTTGCTGACGAAGAGGATGAGATGGAAAAATATGGAGAGACAGAATGGTGATGCCTTGTCTGTACGAGGATGGTCCCAGAACATAAACAAAAATAAGTCATCGAGTGGGAGATCTAAATCTATAGGGAGATCTAAATCTCCAAGAAAACATGTAAAGGTGGTGTGTTGGAAATTTGGAAAGGAAGGGAACTGCAAAATGGATTGCAAATCTAAAGCTCCTGACAAAGGAAAGGGATCTAATGATGCTCCTTCTGCAGAGGTCAAAACCACCTCAAATGAAGGTGGAGATGTGTACTTGGCTTCTTCAAGTACACATGTAGATCATAAGGCATGGTTGATTGACTCAGGTGCATCACTTGACTTCACTCCCCCTAGAGAGTGGTTCTGTGAATATGAGAAATATGATGGTGGTGATGTCTTCTTAGGGGATGATAGGAAGGCTACAATTGTTGGTTGTGGAAAAGTAAAGTTGAAGTTGCAAGGTGG
>APFE031592087.1:209982-326913 GCA_000404065.3 Pinus taeda | reverse complement strand
AGCGGTGACACTGTCAAGTCTAATTATAGAGCAGTCAAATATTATTATCTTATAATAATATTTAGACTATAAACTTTATCTTATTCTCTTGGAGCACTTCAGTTTGAGCTACAAATGTGGCACATGCAACTATCAGAAGGAAATACATTTTCTTTGTGGGTCAGTTGAGTTGTTTCATGCATGACTTCAGTTAGAACTCAATCAGTTGAGTTTGGTGGAGTTGATTGTGGAGTTGATGGAGTTGTGTTCAGTTTGACTTGGTTAAACTAGTTGTAATTAGTCTAATTGCAAATAGACTAATGATGAGTTGTTAAACTAATTATTAACTCATAATGCAACTAAAGAATACATCAGTTAACTCAGTTGCATGTCAGTGCATGTTCAATTCAGTAGGGACAGGTGTTAGAGGATCAGATTACTATCAGTTGTGACTATAGTTGTGCATGAGGATTTGCACAATCAATGGGATTGAGTTATGCCAATGAGAATTGGCCAATACCAAGTGATTATAGCCTCTGCTCACATGATTCCTAGTGTGAGTGATTATTTTGAGGTAAATACGAGTTTGGTTCAACCATTCTCATCCATTCTTGAGCAGGTATTGAGCAGTGGAGGCAGGCAAGCAGTGGAATAGATTTGGAGATCAGATCTGAGATGTATTGTGTGTAACAAGTGGAAATAGTGCTGGATACTTGTGAGAAGTATTGACTATTGTAATGTTACATGTTCTCAATCATTAATATACAGATACTGTGGGGTTTTCAACTGTAAGCTTTCCCCGGGTTACATATTGTGTTAATGTGTGCGTGCTCTTGATGTTTTATTGTTATTGATGCTGCTATATTGATGATCAACGTAGAGGAGCTTATGTAGTATTCCACAATAGTACATGATCAGGATAATCTCCATTGAATATGTGTTTATTATTCAAAATTTATATAGAGCATTACATCGCATTTAAACATGTAAATCCATTTTAATCTATACATGACCACTAATTCTTCACTATAACATTGTAGAAAACAATAATATAGGTCATTGGTCATATGGATGGTTTAGTAGGCATGAACTTAAATATTTGGAAGGGGAGTTAGTTGTATTGGAATAGAATATTTCCAAAATACTTAGTAGATACATGATCTTTTCCAATTTCTAAGCTCACTTGTCTAGGATGCAGCAAGGTGAATGGAACAAACTTAAATAGTCATTATCTTCCCATCATAATGTTTTGGGCTCGATGGTTGATAAGATGCAAAGACACTTTCAATGAAAGTTTTGGTCTCATGCTTGAGTTTAACTACAAAATTCATCACATATGAATAAAATTCAAATTAACTCATAATCCAAATCCCTCTCATGTAGCAACTCCTTACATTATTTTGAGCTATCCTAGAGGTTTCTTTGATGGTACCTTGATACGAACCGTAGTAGTAATGAAGCAAGTGGCTACTATCCCTTGGTAAAGGTAGATAAATATCTCGCAAATATGGAACTAGAAAAGGCACAAACAAAGAAGCTCGGGTCAAGGCAACCATGAAACCACTGACGCAAGCCCTAAACAACATGGTAGGAATGACTACAATATATGGTAACTCAATGTTCATAATCTCTTGGGGGATGAATGTTGAAAATACCAACAAGAAATGCTAAATATAGAAGTGCTAAAAATATAACTACCATAAATAGCATTTCGGGATACCTTCTTATTTTAGTTAGTCCCTAAACTAAAATATAGAAGTAAAATTCAAATTTGATCTTAGCAGTTGTTTGTAAAATAATTAATTAATTCATCTTGAGTTAATTAGTTGTAGAAAATCAAACATGAAGTCTATGTGGGGACATGCAACAGCTATCCCATTGATTGAGGAATTTATCCCAGAGTTAAAGAGATAAGGATGAGTTGTAATTAGTTAGCTCAGTTAACTGAGTTAAGGCCAGTTAGATTAGTTCAAATAGTTTGTTGAACTAATTGTGACTTCAGTTAGTTAATGCATGCATGCATGTAACTGCTACACTTCATATAACTAAATATTCTCTCATAAATAACTCATGCATGTCAATTCAGACAAAGGCCCAGTTGTGATCAAAGGATGGGACAGTGTAATATCAATTGGAGGAATTTTCCTATATAGAAAACTCGTCCATGCAGAAGGAATTAACTCATTCAGGATTGCGCAGTTATTTCAGAGGTCAGAGTTGTGTGTGAGGTGAGAATTACACAGGTTGCAACTGGAGGACCTAGGCGAAACAACGCAAGGAAATAGAAGGCTTGAAAGACTGAAGGAATACATATGTGTTGTTTATTCTATCTATGAGCAACAATGAGGGATTGTACTAAGAGTTGGATAGCTTGTGAGCTAAATCTTTGTGTAATCCTGAGATATTTCCACTTGTATGATAATACAAATAGCATGGTTTTTAGCTTAGGCAGAGCATTCTTTTGTGTTTCATGTGATTGATTTCTCATTCTAAGTTATATGTGTTCTATTTCATCTTGCTCATATTGGATTAAGCTTCCGCAAGAAAGTTGTAGAAATAGATCTTGTATTTTGCTTTAGTATATTGCATAATCTGTTGATCTATAGTGGGAATTTCTACATGGTATCAGAGCAAAGGTGATCAAAGCGAAGAAAAGTAAACAAGAAGGGAGAAGCTCAAAGTTTGAGGTTCCTAAATATAGAAATCGAGTTCTTATCACATCTCAATTTCACCAATGGCGTTCAGCGGTTTAAGACTCGAGTATGCCCTTGATGGCAACTCGAATTATATAGCTTGGAAGGATCACATGGAAGCAGTATTAGAGGACAACGGTCTAAAGGACTTCATTGAACAAGAAGTCCCCAAGCTGACAGTAGCTAATGCTACAGAATTGGCGGAATAGAAGAAATGTGTGGCTAGAGCAAGGAGAATCCTCCTGGAGGGAGTTCGAGACCACATTGTCTCGAGCCTCCATGGGAAGGAGACACCGTTTTCGATGTGGAAAACATTGAAATATATATATTAGAACAGTAGCAATCAGAGGAAGCTGGCACTGAAAGACAAGGTTTGGAAAATCAAGTGTGAAAAGGGTGACACAATCTCTACATATCTGACCAAGCTCACCACCTGCAGGGATGAGCTTGGAAGTGTAGGGATCACGACAGCCGACGATGACATGGTGAGTCTTGCACTCCTCGGTCTTCCTAAGAGCTGGCATAGCTACCAAGACTCGGTTAATGGAAGAGAAAAACTGCTAGATTGGAAATGACTTTGATCGGATATGATGCAGGAGGAGATAACAAGAAGCACCAGAGATGGATCCTCATCAAAGCAAGATGATGAGGAAAATCTAGCCTTAGCGAGTAAGGCAAGGAAAGGGAAAAGGAAGGCATCCCATCCCAAATCCAGTTCTTCCCATGGTGGGAAGAAGTTTGACAAATTGAAAGTGTGATGCTTTCATTGTCATGAAGTGGGCCATTATGCTATGAATTGTCCACAGAAGAAACCCAAGAAGGGATCCTCGAAGGGATCTAATGGTGAGGCACTGGCCTCACAGTTTGAGTTGGATTTCTCTCTTATCGCATGCATGGTTTCATCCATGGTGGGATGTGTGTGGTACCTGGACACTGGAGCCTCATTCCACATGTCAGGTGACAAGAATCTTTTCAGTACCATGGAGGAGAAGGATCTCCAGATGCGAACTGAGATGGGCGATGATGGAAAGTCCCATGTTTTGGGTGAAGGTACGGTTGTGTTTTAGAGGGAGCATGGAGCTCCTATGACCCTGACTAATGGAAAGTATGTACCAGGGCTGACGAAGAATCTTGTGTCCATTGCTATGCTAGAAGATAAAGGCTATGATGTAGTCTTTAGAAAAGGAAAGGTATTCCTAAGGCATATCGGCACTGGATAGACCAAACGAATTGGGATTCGAGTAAAGAATCTCTACAAGCTAGAGGTAGACGACTATGCTGCATTGAGTTCCAAAGCTGAGATGGTGCAGAGCCAAGATGTTGGTGAGATATGGCATAGAAGATTGGGCCACTTGCACCATGGAGCCTTGAAGATCATGCAGCAGATTTCTACCGGACTTCCCAAGGGAAAACTGGAGCAGACGAATACATGCAAAGGTTGTACCTTGGGTAAGTATTCAAAATATTCCTTTCCGGATCAAGACAATAGAGCTAGAGCAATCTTGGAGCAAGTTCACTCAGATGTTTGTGGACCATTTTCTACAGCCTCCACTATTAAAAAAAGGTACTATGTTATTTTTATTGATGATTTTTCTTGTAGATGTTGGATCTACTTTATGCAAAAGAAGGATCAGATCTTCTTTAGGTTTTGTGAGTTTAAAGCCTTGGCAGAGAAAGAATCTGGAAAGAAAATAAAAGCCTTGCATAGCGACAATGGTGGAGAGTATGTCTCCCAACAGTTTAAAGACTTCTATGTTACAGAAGGATTTAAACGGGAGTTTACGACACCCCATAACCCACAGCAAAATGGGGTGGCCAAAAGGAAGAACAGATCGATTGTGGGAGCCACTCGAGTGATGTTGCATGACCAAAGCCTACCACTACATTTGTGGGCTGAGGCATGCAATACATCAGTATACTTGCAGAACAAAAGCCCGCACCGTATACTGGAAATGAAGACACCTATGGAAGCCTTTTCCGAGAAGCAACCAGATGTGAGTCACTTCTGAATCTTTGGATCATCAGTTTATTGTCATGTGACCAAAGATGTCTGGAAGAAGCTAGATCCAACAGCTGAGTTGGGAATACTTGTTGGTTACACTGATACACCCCACAACTATCGGTTGTACCTGCCTACCAGTCAGAGGATAGTGGTACGCAGGGATCTGAATTTCAACGAGCAGAAAGCCATGCTAGTATCACTTGAGAGGGAGTTTAAGTTGCATGCAGAGGAGGAACTTTCAATTCCTAAGGACGAGGAGCCTCAGATTGATGCGAAGCAACCACATGCAGAGGATCCGGGAGTGGAGACATCCACTCATGTTGAGACTTCCAGAGATGGGCGGAAACGCTTAACGAAAGTGGACAGGTTGATGCTAGATGCACGGGAGAATGTGGGACAACCATCTTCTCAGCACAGAAAGAGGAGGTCGCCGAAGCAGTACACTGGGTACATGGCCCTGGTTGGGGAGTGTGTAGAGTCCGAACCTTCTTCATTCGAGGAGGCAGTGCAGCAACCAGTCTGGGTTGATGCAATGGTAGAGGAGTACGACTCTATCATTCGGAACAGTGTGTGGGATATTGTCCCAAGACCTCAGGACAAGTCAGTGGTTAGTTCCAGATGGCTTTACAAGGTAAAGCAGGTAGTTGATGGCAATGTTGAGAAACATAAGCAAGGTTTGTTGCTCGAGGTTTCTTACAGGTCGAGGGGATCAACTACGATGAGACCTTTGCTCCTATAGCAAGGTACTCATCTATTAGATTGATGTTGGCACTATCAGCTCAGATGGGTTGGAAGATCCATCAGATGGACGTGAAGACAACATTCCTCAATGGGAAGATTGAGGAGGAGGTGCACATTGAGCATCCAGAAGGTTTTGAGACCTTCGATCGTGAGTCACATGTGTACCGAATCAAGAGGGCTTTGTATGGGCTGAATCAAGCACCCCATGCTTGGTACACTAAGATCGACAGCTATTTCACCGGGTTGGGCTTCACCAAAGTGAAGCAGATGTGAACCTTTACCACATCATGGTAGAAAGTAAGCCATTGATCTGATTTTGACAGGGGATGATCAATTGATCCAGCCTTGCAAGGAGGACCTTGCAAGAGAGTTTGAAATGAAAGACATGGGTCTTATGCACTACTTTCTAGGCATGGAAGTGTGGCAGAAAGATGGGGAAGTATTTGTGTCTCAAGGCAAGTATGCCAATGAGATACACAGGCGCTTTCACATGGAGAACTGCAAGCCCATGCAGACTCCTCTAGCTAGGAACTGGAGGAAGGAGGATGCTACTTCAGGTGAGGTAGTAGTTACTACTATTTATCGGAAACTTGTGGGTTCACTTATGTATCTAGTGAACACATGACCAGACTTATGCTTTGCGATGAACCAGCTAAGTCAAGCTAGGTTCAGCCTACCAAGCTGTTTTGAAAGGCAGCGAAGCATGTGCTGGGATACCTCAAAGGCACATCTCAGTTTGGATTGTGGTACAGACAGACAAAAGGAGTGAAGCTTCAGGGCTTCACAGATGCAAATTGGGCAGGGATTCCATCAGACCGGAAGAGCACTTCTGGAGGAATATTCAACCTTGGTTTAGCTGCAGTTTCCAGGTATAGTAGGAAACAGAGGTCAGTTGCACTTATCTCAGCAGAGTCTGAATACATGGCTACTAGTTAGGTTGCATGTGAGGCCATTTGGATGTGGAAGATTTTAGTGGGATTGTTTGGTTAGAGGTTGGATCCAACTGTGATCTACTGCGATAATCATAGTTGTATCAAACTCTCTGAGAATCCATTTTTTCATGACAGGTCCAAGCACATTGATATCCGGTATCACCATCTTTGAGAGTGTGTGGTCAATAGGATCATGTTGTTGCTGTATGTTTCGACCGAGGAACAAGATGCAGATATTTTGACTAAGGCATTGTCAAAATGCAAGTTCAAGTTCCACAGAGACAGGATTGGGGTTACTAATAATCCCTTTCTTGTTGAGAGGAAGTGTTGAAAATAACAACAAGAAATGCTAAATATAGAATTGCTAAAAAATAGCACTGCCATAAATAGCATTTCGGGATACCTTCCTATTTTAGTTAGTCCCTAAACTAAAATAGAGAAGTAAAATTCGAATTTTATCTTAGCAGTTGTTTGTAAAATAATTAATTAATTCATCTTGAGTTAATTAGTTGTAGAAAATCAAACATGAAGTCTATGCAAGGACATGCAGCACTTATCCTATTGTTTGAGGAATTTATCCCTTAGTTAAAGAGATAAGGATGAGTTGTAATTAGTTAGATCAGTTAACTGAGTTAAGTCTAGTTAGATTAGTTCAAATAGCTTGTTGAACTAATTATGACTTCAGTTAGTTAATGCATGCATGCATGTAACTGTTGCACTTCAGATAACTGAATATTCTCTCATAAATAACTCATGCATTTCAGTTCAAACAAAGACCCAGTTGAGATCAAAGGATGGGATAGTGTACTATCAGTTGGAGGAATTTTCCTATATAAGAAACTCATCCATGCAGAAGGAATTAACTCCTTCAGGATTGCACAGTTATTTTAGAGGTCAGAGTTGTGTGTGAGGTGAGAATTACACAGGTTGCAGTCAGAGGACCCAGGAGAAACTGCGCAAGGAAATAGGAGGCTTGGAGGACTGAAGGAACGCATATGTGTTGTCTATTCTGTCTATGAGTAGCAATGAGGGATTGTACTGAGAGATGGATAGCTTGTGAGATAAAGCTTTTTGTAATCCTGATATATTTCCACTTGTATGATAATACAAATAGCAGCGTTTTTAGCTGAAGTTTTCCCCAAAGTATTCTTTTGTGTTTCATCTATATGATTTCTTCTTCTCTGTTATATGTGTTTTGATTGGTCTTGCTCAAATTGATTAAGCTTCCGCAAAATTTGATAGTAGAAGTAGATCAAGTATTTTGCTTTAGTTACATTGCATTATCAAGTGATCTACAGTGAAATTTCTACAATGAAATCTTTAGCATGAGGAACATTATGTTGAGAAGTGTAGCAAGAAAATCTCAATTTTGACTTTTCCTTGGTCAAATTGAGTGAATTCAAAATTTCCACATCAACAGTCAACTTGGAGGTATTTAACTGAGGTGACATTCCTCTTGTCACTCAATTAGCTAAGTAAAATCAAGTTAGGGGTTTGGAGTTCAGTTTGCATGTGTTGATTGCTAATTTGTAGCAATCCAGTTCAGTTATTTCCAATTTTATTGAGTAAAACTAGTTCTAATTATTGATAGAACTAGTTGGAGGTCAATTGTGCAGTGGGACATCAGTCTAACTCAATAATCATCTAGTTAATTGATCAACCAACCAAAAAATGCTAGTGCATGCAGAGAATTCAAGTTCCCCAACTATGGTGAAGATTCCAAGGCAATGTAACATCAGTTGTAGACTAGTCTTGAGTGTAGATGTGTTGCATGTAGTCAAAGATCCAAGCTTGGGAATTGTGCAATCAATTGGAGGAAAATTCCTAAAAAATAAGGGCCTAATTCCTCAAGATTTGTACAAGGAAATAGGGGCTTGAGTAGAGGCATAAATTGACTAAGTTTGGGTCGGAGCTTCTCATTAAGCGAAGCGAAAGGTTATTCACTTGCAGGTTGAGCTCAGAGCGAGCAAGAAATTGTAATACATTCTTTATTCATTTGATTAATGCAAGCAAACTTAAGGGGTTTTTACCAATTTCTTTCCCCTAGATAAATCGGTGTACTTGTGTATGTGATTGATGCATGTTTGTGAATGTTGTTCTAAATTGTGAATTAATTTTTGCAGAGTAGTAAAGTAGAATTGTGTCTCTTGATTTAGATTAAATTTCTTGGGGAAATGCAATTATATCATCATATTTCTACATGGTATCAAAGCAGGATTCACATTAGAACAAGAATTTTGAATTTGTTCCTTAGGAGGTTTGAGTTTTCAGCTTCAGTGTAGCAGGATTTCTTCAAAGTTGGAAAAGTGAACTTCAATGGACTTAGATTAGAGTATGCCTTGGAAGGAAACTCAAATTTCATTACTGGGAAGGATCGCATGGAGGCAATGTTTGATAACAATAGATTGTTGGAATATGTCAAGATAGATATTCCAAAACCAGGATTAGTTGATTCTTAGAACTTAGCCCAATGGAAGAAAGATGTAGCCAAGGCAAGGAGAATAATCATGGAGGGAGTGCAAGACCACATTGTCTCAAATCTCCATGGCAAAGAAACTCCTTTCGCAATGTGGAATGCATTCACAGAGCTATTTGAGAATAACAATGACCATAGAAAATTGGCCCTCAAAGACAAACCTCGAAACATCAAGATGTAGAAGAATGATAATATTCCATAGTATCTCACCAGGTTTACACAAGTTCAAGATGAGCTTGGAGGAGTTAGTGTGAATGTTGTAGAAGATGACCTAGTGAGCCTAGATCTTTTAGGCCTTCCCAAAAATTGGCATAGCTACCAAGACTCGGTGAACAGGAGGGAGAAATTACCAAATTGGTAACACTTATGGTTTGATTTTGGTACAAGAATAGATTGGGAGAAATACCAGAGATGGAAGTTCATCCAAGGGAGAAGATGAAGAAAATATTTCATTAGTTGGAAAGGGCAAGAAGGGCAAAGGGAAGAAATCTCGAACCAAACGAGAGCCCAGCGAAGGGGGAAAGAAGAAATACTTTTCCAAAATAAAATGCTTCAATTGTCATGAATTCGAGCACTATGCTACAAAGTGTCCACACAAAAAGTCTACCATAAAGAACTCAGGAGGAGCAGTGAGTGAAGCATTGGCTTCATAGTCCGAGCTAGATTTCACCCTTATTGCATGCATGGATAGCAATGTGATGGGGAGTGTGCAGTACCTGGACTCAAATGCCTCGTTCCATATGATAGGGTGTAGAGAGTTTTTTCAGTGACCTGGAGGAGAAAGATCTCTAGATGCATATTGAACTTGGGGACAATGGAAGGTACAGTCCTATCGGGATTGGTATAGTAACCTTTAAGAGGGAGTAGGGATACCCTCTTTGCCTCAAAGATATCATGTTTGTTCCAAGCCTAAAGAAGAACCTCATCTCTGTAGCAATTTGGGAAGACCGTGGCTATGATGTGATCTTCAATCAAGAGAAATCATTTCTCAAACACATAGCTACTAGGCAGGTGAAGCAAATTGGGGTTCGTGTGAAGAACCTGTATAAACTTGATGTGGAAGATTGTGTTGCATTAAGAAGTAAGGCAGATAAAGTGCAAAGTCACGATGTAAATGAACTCTAGCACAGGAGATTGAGCCATTTGCATCATGGCACCTTAAAAATTATGCAGCAAATAACCACTGGCCTCCCTAAAGGATCACTTGAGCAACAAGATCTCTACAAGGGTTGTACCTTGGGGAAGTATGTAAATACTAGATTCTATGATTGAGACAACAAAGCACATGAAGACTTGAAGAGAGTCCACTATGATGTTTGTGGACCCTTATCGATAGCCTCCACTGCCAAACATAAATACTTTGTTATTTATATTGATGATTTCTCATGAAAGTGTTGGATCTTCTTCATGCAGAAGGATGATACATTCTCAAAAATTGTAGGATTTAAGGCACTAGTTGAGAAAGAGACCAGCAAGAAGGTCAAGGCTCTCAGGAACGAAAATTGAGGTGAGTATGTTTTGAATGACTTCAAGGATTTCTATGTGAAAGAAGACATTCGAAGAGAGCTCACAACACCCCACATTCCACAGTGGAATGTGGTAGTTGAGAGGAAAAGTCGAAGCATTTTGGGAGTTGTGAGAGCTATGCTACATGACCAAATCCTGCCACTACATTTGTGGGCAAAGGCATGTAACACAGCAGTGTACTTGCATAATCGAAGTCCTTAGCAGATTCTTGGTATGATTACACCGGAGGAGGCTTTCTCGAGGATAAAGTTGGATGTGTCACATTTCATAATTTTGGAGCCTTTGTTCACTGCCATGTCTCCAAAAGTTCGAGGAATAAACTTGAGTTGACAGTAGAGTTGGGAGATTTTGTGGGTTACACTGAAACTACACGCAATTATTAGGTGTAGTTACCTTCCCTCTGAATGAAATTTGTGCAAAGGGATGTAAAGTTTGATGAAGAGAGAGCAATGAGATGCTCTCTTGAGAGGGAGTTGCAAATCCCACCAAAAGAAGAGCTTTTAGCTCCAAAGAAGGAGCCTCGAGAGGAGCTTCAAAAAGTTGCGGAGCAACCATAAATGGAGGAGCAGAGAGGAGGCAGAGTGGAGATATCCACTCAAGAAAAATCATCCAGAGAAGGTAGGAAAAGAACCAGGGAAGCTGATAGATTGGTGCAAGATGAGAGGGAGAATGTGGGAGCTCCTTCAAATTTTCACAGACAAATGAGGTCACCTGAGAGGTATACTGGCTACATGGCTCTAATGACTGAGCTTGTAGAGACTGAGCCATCCTCTTTTGAGGAAGCAGTTGAGCAACCAGTTTGGGTTGATGCAATGGTGGAAGAATACGAATCCATCATGAAGAACAATGTTTGGGAATTGACTATGAGGAAACCTTTGCTCTCATAGCAAAGTATTATCCATTAGATAAATTTTTGCATTAGCTACGCCGATGGGGTGGAAGATCCACCATATGGATGTAAAAAGAGCGTTTATCAATGGTTTTATAGAGGAGGAAGTGTACATCGAGCAACTAGAAGGTTTTGAGACATTTGATCGGGAGTCTCATGTGTGCAGACTCAGGTGATTTTTACAGTCTCAAACAAGCACCCTGAGCTTGGTACACTCGGATCGATAGTTATCTCACTAGATTGGGCTTCACCAAAAGTGAAGTAGATGTGAACCTCTATCATATTTTGGTAGAAGGTAAATTGCTTATCATTGTTTTATACGTTGATGATTTAATATTGACAAGTGATGAGCAACTAATCAGCTCTTGCAAGAAGGACCTTCCAAGGGAATTTGAGATGAAATACATGGGTCTCATGCACTACTTCCTCGGGATGGAAGTACGGCAAGGTGATGGGGAATTATTTGTTTCTCAAGGCAAGTATGCCCACTGAGATACCGCAGAGATTTTGCATGGAGAGTTGTAAGCCCATGGAAACACCTCTAGTGACCAACAGGAGGAAGGAGAATGCCACTTTAGGTGAAGGGGTAGATGTTATCATTTACCAACAACTAATGGGTTCGTTGCTGTATCTTGTGAACACACAACCAGATATGTGCTATGTAGTCAACCAGTTGAGCCAACCTATGGTTAGACTGACCAAATCGTATTGGAAGGAAGCAAAGCATGTCTTACAATACCTCAAAGGCACTACCTAGTATGGATTATGGTATAAATGGACAAAGAGGGTGAAGTTGTATGGCTTCACAGATGCAAATTGGGCAAGGATTCCATCCGACTAAAAGAGTACATTAGGTGGAATTTTCAGTGTTGGGTCCACAACAATTTCCTGGAATATCAGGAAGCAAAGGTCTGTGGCGCTCAGCTGGGAAGAAGATGAATACATTGTTGCAAGTCAAGCAGCAATCTGGATGAGAAAGAGACGTGTGGGACAGTTTGGTCAGGAGATGGATCCAACGGTGATTTATTGTTATAATCAGAGTTGCATTAAGCTCTCCGAGAATCTGGTGTTTCACGATCAATCCAAGCATATAGATATTCAATATCATCATTTACGGGACTGTGCAGAGGTGGATAATGTTGCTACAATACACTCCGACAGAGGAACAAGATGTTAACATCTTGAGAAAGGCTTTGTCGAGAGGGAAGTTTGAATTCCACAAGTGCAGGATAGGGGTGGTTGAAAATCCCTTTCCTGCTAAGAGGGAGTGTTGGGAAGTGTAGCAAAAAAGTCTCAATTTGACTTTGCCTTGGTCAAATTGAGTAAATTGGAAATTTCCATATCAGCACACAAGTTGGAGGCAGTTAACTGAGGTGACATGGCTCTTGTCACTCAATTAGCTCAGTAAATTCGAGTTAAGGGCTTCGAGTTCAGTTTGCATGTGTTGATTGCTAATTTGTAGCAATTCAATTCAGAGATTTCTCGTTGTATTCAGATAAACTAGTTCTAATTGTTGATAGAACTAGTTGGAAGTCAGTTGTGCAGTGGGACAGCAGTCAACTAAGCGATTATTTAATTAACTGACCAATCAACCAAAAATAGCTAGTGCATGCAGAGAATTCAAGTTCCCTAGTTGTGGTGGAGGTTCCAAGGCAATGTAACATCAGAGGTAGACTAGTCTTTAAGTGTACAGGTGTTGCATGCAATCAGAGATCAAACCTTGGAAATTATGCAATCAATTGGAGGAAAATTCCTAAAAAATAAGGGCCTAATTCCTCAGGATTTGTGCAAGGAAATGGGGGCTCAAACAGAGGCATAAATTGACTACTTTTGGGTCAAGGCTTCTCATTGAGCAGAGAGAAAGGTTATTCACTTGCAAGTTGAGCTTACAGTGAGCAAACAATTGTAATACATTCTCTATTCATTTGATTAATGCAAGCAGGCTTAAGGGGTTTTTACCAATTGGTTTCCCCTAGATAAATTTGTGTACTTGTGTATGTGATTGATGTGTGGTTGCAAATGTTGTTCTAAATTGTGAATTAATTTCCCTGGAGCAATAGAGTAGAATTGTGTCTCTTGATTTAGATTAAATTTATTGAGCAATTGCAATTTTATCACCATATTTCTACACATTAATCTTAAAGTGAATATTGACAAGGTTAGGGAGTTAGCTCAACATTTCCAAAGGATACAATTTTGTCATGCCTACAACAAAAACATAGGGTGATGACAATGAGCAAAAGGAAGTAGCATCCCTAAAGGAAGATAAGTTACAAGGAACTACACTTTAGAAGGTCATACTTATGTGATGGAGCCTAGGCAAATTATTTGTCGATCCTTCCCATCATATACCTCAAATGGAATTACCTCTCAATGGGCATATCTTATTGTATGTTGTTGTGTGAGATATTTGCTCTTATTATAGCTAACACTACTTTACTTTCAATGTGTTAGTGATATGACTCATGATGCACCAACTTGGGGGTACTTCCAAGTGATATCAATTTTGAGTGCAAAGTGTTACTCTAAGTAAAATGTATTATACAGAGTTTAGTGATAATAATATGAGAACTTATGAGAAATGAACTAAATGATGAGAAGAAGCCTAAGGGGTTAACTGTGCCACTGGTTACCACCAATGTTGTTAGGTAGTTAAATAGTTATGTGCCATCAAGTACACAAATTGAATCCCTAAATGTGAGGTGCACGATCTACATCAACAAGTTTACTAGGGATACATCCAAGAATGTGATGAAGCATCCCAATGGGTTTCCCCATGATATTTTCCTTGGGAAAAATGAAGAGAAATGCAAATGTGTAGCAATAGCACAAAAGGACATGATTTTGTCTCCATGGTGGTTTCCTTGGTATTTCGGATATTTTTCCCTCAACTTGGACATATATACTATTAGGCTTGTAATGAGCATTGTACAACCTAAGTTGCAACCAAGTGTTGATCAATAAACATACCAATCAACAAACACTTACATAACAAGAGCAATATACATATGCAAAAATTTCAAGTAAAACATCACTCTTCCAAACACAATTAAACACAATTATCTATTATAAAAATGTGGTTATTATAACCATTGTAGATATGAAAATATTCAAACAATAAAGAAAATAAAATACATGGGGAAAAAGGACCCAACATCCAAAGTCAATTGATTGTTGGACCTCACAAGACCGCACTATCTAACACCTTCATTTTACTATTATTGTTAAATAAAACACTTAGAAATGGGTGGTAGTGTAAACATCTTGGAGCAATCACAACAAGAAAGTGTTATGTTGATTCTTTAGAAGAAGACTATCAGATAATTAACTTAAAAGCTAGATTTCATGAAATGACTAAAGACATTCAAAATTATTATAGAAATACATCAAAATGCTAGTAAATGTAAGAGGTGGTTTGGGAAGCCTACTAATATGTTATATATTTTGTAAATGGTAATCATCCTAGAACAATTATCACAACAAAAACATAGTATCAATGATTTGGTGGTTGCAATTATATATCGATTCCTTAAATTGATAGATAACTAATGTAAAAGCTACCGTTCTTGAGATTTGACTATAAAGGCAATCAATATTGTTTGTTTCTTGAGATTTGACTATAAAGGCAATCAATATTGTGAACAAACGGATAAGTTTGACTTAACTTTTGAATCATGTTAAGTTTATACGAGACAAATATCTCTTAAATAATTGATCAAAAAGACTTATGAATGATATCAAAAATGTAATTTTTATCAATATTATTATAATTTCCAATAAGTTGAAAAGAAATACAAAATGAAATGCACATTGGACATTGACAACTACCAGAAATAAGCATATTTGGCACAAAATTCATTAGACAATTAGAATCCATTTGAATCCTTCACCACTTATACCGGCATATATTTTTTCTTCAAAGTACATATTTCACTAATACTTGCTAGGAAAACTCACTTTAACCCATCTAAAATTGAAACACGAAGCCTCCATCCAAAAACTTCTAACTAAAATACTAAAAATCTCCATCCAAATTTTAGAGCTAATATAATATTGCCCAGCTGATTAATTTTAAAGTTTAAGATCCCATCTGATTAAAAAATGCTTAAAATTCTTAGGCATTGGCTAAGGTTTAAGATCCATTTAATTTGAAATCCTTGGAAGTGACATTGGACATTTTAATTACATTACAGGAAAAAAAACATATTTATAGTAATAAAGTATACAAGAACAAACTTACAATAACAGAATACATGAAATTACAACCAACTTCGAAGAAGTAGAAAACCTACATGCTATGCTAGCTTTACCTCCAATGAGCATGTAGACAACCCTTGTGAAAAGTAATAAAATGTAATTTTGATTGCACAATATCTTCAATATATCATTTCATTGTGCTTTAAAACACCTGAGACAGAACTTGGCTGGTGAGATTAGGTTAGGACCTGACAGTATTTTAATGGCCAAAGCTTGCACAAGTTTACTGAAATTTCAATTTGTATCTATCCCATCTCTATTTCAAAAAGAAATCCACAAGCAGCAATCTAAAAATCCGGGGAATTAAGTAATTTAAAAATATTGCCCAACAAGCAGCAATTTACATTCACAAGCAGCTTTAGAATTACAACCCAGTCATAGTAGCAGTTTATAAACAAATGCATACTATGCCAGTTCTTGTACAAAATTGATCCTTGATGAACCATAATAGGCTAAAATACAATCTTAGAAGATAAAAGGAAGCAACTGAAAAGCAGCAATTTACACTCACAAGCAGCTTTAGAATTACAACCAAGCCATAGTAGCAGTTTATAAACAAATGCATACTATGCCAGTTCTGGTACAAAATTAATCCTTGGTGAAACATAATAGGTTAAAATACAATCTTATAAAATAATAGGAAGCAACTGAAAAGGAAAATTAGAAACTTATTAGATGCCCATGTGTCAAGCACCAAAAAAGTTGCCTGGTAAACTTCAATACTGGCATTAAAAGAAATGTTAGATTACACCTAAAAAGAAGTACATGTTACAGGCATCATTATTTGTCTACCACTCATAAGCCATTATAGCATTATTTTCGGCCCTAATAGTTAGGAAACTTGCTGTTTTCTAGTTATATTTTCTAAATTGTCTCCCATTTAAATGCTAATTTCACATTCCAAAGAGATAATATCAAAGCCTATTCTAGCTCTATTTAGCTTTTCAATCCTCCCATACTCAACATAGAAATGCATCCATCAATGTCAAACCATCAACATTCAAGAAAAGTGATGATAAAATCGTGCCATCTTTAATATTAATATCATGTGTGAGGATCTGGGCCTCATAAATCAGCTAGATTGAAACTAGCCAACAAAATATGTACAGTGTTAAATGACTTCAACATGCCAATTTAAGCCTAGTTAGCTGCTCTCCGTGGCAACACAAATTAACCAGGCAAGCTAATCTAATGCTTCCGACAAATAACTAAATTATTCATTATCATTCCCCTCCTCCGAGGAAATAACTGCCCCATCTGTTGCAATTTTGCAAACAAACGGTCAGATACTTGAAAAAGAAAAATGCTACAAATAAACTCCTATTCACTCTTAAAGGCAGTTGTAATATTTAAAGAAATCACCTGCTCATGGACTGATAAAAAGAGTGTCCAAAGAAAATTACCTTCACCTTCAGAACGTGCATAAGATGTCCTACGGGAGCGAACTTGCTGATGAGGTGTAGGCTGTCCAACACAATTCAAGTAAGATATAGTAGCTTGTTATGTATTGTACAACTTGTTCAAAGGCAATAAATTATATAATGTTTATATCCTCAAAAGATTGAATTTTTTTTAAAATTGTAAGTTAAAATTATTATCCTGCATCTTCTTTCTTGCATAGAGAAAACCATTCTGATCCCAAATCACAAGTTCAAGGTTAACCTAATTTTAATGGCACTGTTGTTACCTGCAGCTTTGGTCGGAGAGCCTCTAATGGACCTTTTGGTTTCTGACCCGGAGGTCCTCCTTGCTGCCCATGAAATTTAGGACAAGGAATCAATAAATATAACCACACTTATCAAAAAACAATTACTGTTTCAATAACGATAGAATTAAGCCTGAAACATATGACATGGAATTCTTTGGGTTTAATGCAATAATGGATTAACCTTTCCCAAAGCCCAATCTGCAGAGTCGAAGAATGCACGCTCATGATCCTAAAGCCACCATAAAGAGATCGAGAAAAACAAAAGTTAGAGCAAGCAATAAGCTTACGAAACTAGGATTCAAATAACAATCTGGAAAACCTCATAAAACTTTATGCACAAATAAGACTTGAGACACGTTCCCTAGCGCAATAAAATTATTTTGAAGCCAGAAAATACATTACATACCTTGGAAATTAGAGGTGGTTTCTTGGGAACAAGTCCTCCATACTTTTTTTTGATTGCCACCTCCTGCAAGAAGTATTCATAAGATTTTTAATTATGAATAATTGGGAATGCACCCAGACTGGCTCATTCTTGCAAGAGTTTAACCCCAGGAAATGCATCAAAAATACCTGTTCTTCAGAAGTTGGCATGCTTTGTCGCTCTGGCTGTTGTACCACGTTTTCATTAGGATTCTCCACACCGTCCTGCTCTCGGGTATAGTTTTCTTTGGTGCCTTCCATTTTGTAGTTTATTATGTTCTTACTAATAAACTACAAACATAAAACAAACTCAACTTAGTAAATCCTTCTCTAAATAAGAGTGGCAAATTAATGAAAGAACGATGACTATAAGGTGTAAACTGGCTCCACTTATAATCAGGCAAGAAAATCTTGAGGGAGAATGAGGAAAGAATGTATGGCATGAAGAAAAACGAGAACCCGTTACTATTATTAAAAAAATAACTCTACCAGTCAAATATCTCAAAAATCATTGAACCATTGAAATAATTATAAAGATGTTAACTTGCTTGTCGAGCACGAACATCTCTATGACACAAATCTCTTTCATCAACAGCTAAACATGCATGTCTATGTTCATCCTCAGTTCATATATATATATACAAAATAGAATCCATGCTGTAACATATTCAGAGATCTTAGCTAGGAGTATTTGACCCAGCAGTCCTCGACCAATATATGGCATATACTATCAATGAAGTATACCTCTTTGGAATTAACATTGGTCAGAACTTCACTTGGTGAATCTAACAATTAATAGAATAGAGCCCTTGATAACACAATCCATGGTTTATACAATATTAGCTATCCACTTAAAATGAGCTTGTTTTGAAAGTTTGGTTTAGTCCTTTCCAGGCAATGGTTGCCTACCAATAGTTTCAAGGTCAAAACCCACAGAATCGCATCTCCTTTACAGACAAAATATAGGCCCATGGAATACATCAGTCAGAAAACTGGGCCTTCTATCACCTCAGGGATGGTCATTTATGAACAGACCAAGTTTGTAACCATAAAACCCTGCCTATTAGAATATACTAAAAAACTGTAAAATGTGACAAAAAAACCCAGAAACTCTTAACTATAAATATCAACATATTGGCAAAATACATAATTAAATAGGATCCCTAGAATTCAGATCTAAGAATTCCAATATAGTAATACTCTCATTAAAGGTGAATTGATGCTGCTATCTTTCAGTGTAACAAACCAGGACTTGAATAGGACTTAAATGCAACACATGTTTCTTTCAAAATCTAACATTCTCCAACTGTGAGCGTAATGGATACTGTTATAATTACACCTACTGATGCTTAGCAGTAACTAAATATTCACTTTGAAAAGAAAAGAAAAATCCAACTTAACTATACTCATTTCCAAGTCAAAACAACTAATTTCTCCAGCTGCTGAAGCAGTAATCAAGCTATAGTCGTAAACCAATGTCACATAAACAACAGTGTCATCCAAGGACAAAGAATTACACAATTACGGCCCAAACTAAAGATTTCCTGTGAGCAAGTCCTGGATGCCCTTGCCCAATTTTGATATGATAAGTGCTAAGCATACACGCAATTCCAAAAAGCTGTGCGCGAAATAAAATCCAATCCTTGGAAACTGGATATAGCTCAGATCTCAACACCCATAAATGAAAATTGATAATTGGATTAAAAGCCCTACACACAACGTTAACCACCCAGGAAAAGAAGAAAAATGGACATTGTTTTGGATCCGGTCCTTAAGCATCTCGATAACCAACTTTCACAGCTAAGGTACAATTCATAAGGGAGTGTGTTTTTTCATGGATATTCATTCACAAGGGAGCGTGTTTGCTCATGGATATTCATCACTGGATTCAAACCTCAGCGCTCTGTACAAAATCTGAGGGTTTGCTCATTTTTAAGCATTCTGCAGGGGATAAATTCATTCTTGTTACTGAGAAATATATTTTCTAAGGGATCCGATTTGAACCTAAACAGAAGAACACATAAACAAGGATGCCCATATGAAATGAAAGAAAACAAAAAAGGTGCCCACAATTTATTCAGATCTGTACCAGAGACCTTCAAATGGCCAAAAACAACCGATATCGATCTTCAAAAAAAAAATTATTAAAACAATGAGATAAGCGAACAACTCACATGAAAAAATGCAAGGGATTCGCCAGACAAGATCTGAAGCACTTGTAAGATTTCAATAGAAATGAAAAGCCATAACGAGTTTGGTTTTATAACCAACTCATCTCATCTAAATGCCAGCTTGAAAAGTACGCTACCTGATTATTATGCTCCCGATTTCGCTTTTTCTCTGCACTTGCTAGTAGATCTTTGCTTACCTGAACCACGGTTCTCTCTTAACACGTTTTTCAACTAGGGCTGGTAGACTACGGCCAATGCCTTAGCTAGTGTTTGCAAGTATGGGGTAATGTATTGTTTGAAATTGTTAGTTATGTATAAGGTACTAGTGGGCTTTTACCATTGACTCTTTTTGGGACCATGAGTTTTTTTTTTATGTGTTTTAAAGTTGCGGATTTAATATTTAAAACCATAAATTTACTAAGAAGAGATTACGTGGTGGTTTTAAAATTGTGGAGTATTTTTGGGCACTTTTTATATATTTATCAATTAGGAAGTAACATTGTAATTAATTTGGGGAATCCGTTTTTAGGGGTAGCATTGCAATTAACTTGGGGAATTAATTTTAAGCAGCTTTTTGCTTTTTTAATTTCACTTATTTCTTATTTTTAGATGTTAAATTTCTGATATAATTATTATATGTAAGAGGTTTTAATCATTTTGGTAGTTTATTGAGTGGTTTAACATTGTGAATTACAAATTAGAGGTTGTGGGCCCAAGTTTTTAAGTGTAGTTGGGTTATCAAAATTATAATTGACTAGTTAAATTCGGTACTATTCTCAAAATGAGGGGAAGTGCATTGTGGATTTCTCTAAAATCTCTTTTTGTTTTGAACAAAAAAATGTAAGAGGCTTAAGCTCACTAATGTTCATCAATTGTGTCAAAAGACAATAGCTGGCATGGTAGCTAGCAGGTTTAATTCCCCCTCCACTTGGGTTCTATTTTTTGGAGACATGTAAGCTTGTGTGGAAAAAATTGAACAAGTTGGAAATCGTGATGAGTAATTTCTATAAGCTTGAAGGGGTAGGAAAATTTTGAATATCTTGATATTGAGGTGAATAGTGGTAGTTGTTGTGATTCGATCCTGGGTCTTACCTAGAACAGTTATCTGAAGTTAACAATTCACTAGCTACCATTAAGAGGGATCAAAATAAAACTATTGAGATGCAAATCTCTCATTGCTAAAAAAAGGTATTGGGTTAAGATGGATTTAAAATGGTGTTCTTTCTACACATAAGTGGAGCCAAGCCCATCCCCATGTCCTCCAATTTTTTACATAAGTGGATCAAAGCCCACCCATGTGTCCTTTTTCAAAATCCCAAAGGGGTTGGATCTAATGGTGGAAAGCAAGAATATTTTCATCATTAAGCAAGGTTCAATACCCATGAGGGCCTAATCTTAGGCCATTGGGGCACCTTGAGGTAGTGGCCAAACATGTGGTTGCACCTAGAGAGATTATATCAAATGATCTCGTGACTCATGCACAAGTAAGTGGGTTAAAGCCCACCCATGTTTCCTTCAATTAAAGGGCCTGAAGGGGTTGAATCCAATGGTGGAAAGCGAGTAGTTTTTCACCATAGGGTAATGTTCAATCTCATGAGGACATAACATATAGCCACGAAGACACCTTGTGGTAGTGATTGAATGTGTGGTTATACCCAAGGAGATTATATTAAATGGTCTAGTAACTCGTGCATATATATAGGTGGATTAATGCCCACACCCATGTCCTTCAAAATTTTAACCCCATGAGGGGTGTCATATCTTTGTCAATGTTTATGGTCATGTGAAGGAGGTGGCAACACAAGTGAAGATTTAAGGCTCCATACATTGATCAAGTGGTTACAATCATGGCTCATGCAAGTGAATTTATGATGGTTTTCATGTTAAGTATTGTCCAATCTGACTATTTGACAACCTCTTCTATGTTCAATAATTATTGTGTAAGTTCTAATAGTGACGTCTTGGTACTCATGGTGGAGAAGGTATAGAAAGTTTGAGTAGATGTTAATCCTGGGTAGAAGTGGTTAAAGTGGTTCAAACAATTACTACCCCTTTTCATATTTGGCATTCATGGTCTATGTGGTGGCTAGTTTACTTGGATGGGCAAGAAGTAGTGATTTTCTTGACTTGCTATAAAGTTAGGCTTTAAAAGAGTTGTGGCTTCAATTTTTTGGTTTCTATATGGTGCATTGTTCTTTTGGTTGGTATTAATAGTCATTGCTCTTAGGCAAGTTTCATCCTACATCAAACATCTCTTATGTTTGTGCTTGTAAACTTCTACGCAAGGGATAGGTACTTATGTTCATCACTCCCTCTTATTAATTCAAGAAGTCTAGTAGTCTCTGAGATTTTTTTGAACTTGTATAAGGGTAGGACAAGTCTTAGTTTTATTCTTCTAGTCATTACTAGGTGTGCTACTCTTTGGGGAGAATCTAAAGTTTTGGCTCCCATACAAGTTTTCACTTTACTCCTAGTATCCTTCTAGTTAGTGCTTATAGCCTCCTCTATAAGGGATAAACACTTGTGTTCTTCTTTTTCTCTCATCACTCTTAGATATTCAAAGTCTTTGGTTTAGTTCATGTCAATTTCTCCTCTACTATGATTCTATGAAGGATTTTTTTGGCACCTCCCCTATTGTATTTCGAATCTATCAAAACCCTTTTAGATTGCAAGCAAGTGATGTTGCTTCAAGTAGTCTCTATTCATAGTTTTATTGTATTGACTCATACTTCCTTCCACTCGGTCTTACGTGTTCAACCTCCTTCTAGTTAAAGGGGATAATGGGGCTCTAGGCCTCCCCATTCTCTGAGAGCTCAATTAGTAGTGGAGCACTCAACTTTGGCCTTTGTAAATAGTACCCCTTTGGAGATTCACATGGAAATCAATTAGGTTTAGGAAGAAGCAAGGGTGGACACACATGTTATATTAGATGTTGAAGTTCGAGAAGAGGTTGGCAATTGGATACTTTAAACTAGAGACACACACACAAGACATGCAAGGTACATGCTAACTATAAATCTATATTAATAGCTCATAACCATTATGGGAAAGGTGCTTGTGGAAAGGTCGAAATCCCAACAAGAAATCCTTTTGAGTATAGATGATGTGCAGCTGCAATTGAGAAAACTTAAGGATAAAGCCTCCATGCTAGAAAATAAAGCTATTGATTTTGAATTCTCTAACATAGAAGAGGACACTAAGGCACCTAATACTATAGAGGTGGACTCCCCATCAAGCTAAATTTGCATTCTGTTTATTTTATTTCTATATAAGAATCATCAAGGTTGTTAGTCATAAGTTAGATAGGACTTAGACTCATAGAAAATTATGGACTCTATCAAACTCTTTAGAATTTTTTAAAGAGAGATATCATATGTTCCATTGATATTACCAAAGACAACTCTTTTGTGTTACTGGTCAGGTTTCCCCAATGGCAGGCCAGTAGCCTAAAAAATAACACTTTGTTTCTATTTTGTTATCCATTAATATAAATACTTCCTAGTATTAAAAAAAAGAAAAGAAAAGATGGTGTGCTTTCTATAAATACATATATACATATAATTAATATGTAGCTCATCGATGATCTTGTGAGTGAATAAAAACAACAAAAAAAGGGATCAAATAGAATTGTCTCAAATTCTTATTCTTCCCATAGTTGATATTATTTATTTTGATACTCTTATATGTGTGTTTGAGAGTGAGTGAGAAAGAATATTATTTCATCCACATTAAATTTATTATAGTTGCATTTTTTTATAATATTTAATATTGAGTCCACATACTATGACCTTAGTGTTATGGATACACACACATACTTGTGTGTGTGTGAGTGAGAGAGTGTGTGTGTATTATTCTGTCCACATTATATCTCTTATAATTACATTTTTGTATACTATTTTATATTAGATCCATATATTACGACCTTGGTGTTATGGACGCATACACATATTACGACTTGTGTGTGAGAGAGAGAGAGAGTATTATTATGTTATGGACGCATACACATATTATGACTTGTGTGTGTGTGAAAGGGAGAGAGTATTATTCTGTCCATACTGTACTTATTATAAATACATTTTTGTATAATATTTTATATTGGGTCAACTTATGCTGACATCAACAATACAAACATATGCGAGAAACATTATGTGGAATAGACATTACAATCTCTTCAATACTAGGTTGCAAAATACACAATATTACTTTTGATACAATGATGTTGATGATTATTGTCATTATTCACAACACCAACTTTAATTTATCAAATCTTAATTAATTGTTTTATATTAATATTTTATTTCTATTCTTATAAAAATGAGAAAAAAAAACTTTCTTAAATTTCCATAATTTTGATTTCACTTACAACCTAATATTAAAGAGATTGTAACAATTTTTCTATATCTATAATGCAAATATTAATACATATTGACTCACTACCATACATTATACAAATCAAAAAGGTTAATACATGTTGACTCAATACTATACATTATACAAATTAAAAATAATAGTAAATAATAAATTTAATATGAAAACGACATTACAAAAATTTAATCATAAATATAACCGTATAAAAAGAAATTGGTATAAACTAAAATAAAATAAAAATATGAGATCATTTTATTCGACATCATTTTTTATTATTGTGAGCCCATAATATTAACAATAAATTACATAATATTTTAAATATTAAAAGATTTACATCTTAGAATTATTATCTTTCTCGGTACTTAATAAATATGGAGATAATATAGATTTATACTATTAAATTATTCATAAAAGGGATTTCATATTTGTAAATATTTATCAATTCCCAATATTTTTTATGTACAATTTCTTTGTCATCTAACTTCTTTATATTTATATGGAGCGCGTGAAATTTTTTTAACTATATTTATAACCTATTTGATATTTTTATATTTTTATAAATATAATTATAATTTATCTTTAAAGATTCATAAAGCTTAATTATGCAGTAATATGGGTGTAATGTTCTTTTGCGAAAGCCAAGTTTTTATCAAATAAAAGAGAGAAATTTGAGCTCCGCACTTCTTTCAAAAATATTCACAATTAATCACGACCTTGTTCAACTTAATTTGGAGGAAGTAGAGTAAGGACATGATGAATGGGTTGGATTGGTTGGGATTCTTTGGGTAATGAATGAATTATTTGCTCTAGGATGGGAGATAATGGAATAATTAAATCTCTTAATGTGGATATTTGTATTCGGTTGATGTTTAGTTAAGTTTATAATTTTTGGAGTTATTTATTTTTGTAATATTTTTTTTGCCATGTTTTTATCAAATAAAAGAAGAGAAATTTGAGGTATAGACTGACTTTTTTTTTTTTCAAAAGAATCTTTGCTAAATGATCATAAAGTAGAGTAATATTTCTCTTTTAATAATATTACACAATTAATCACCATTTTGTTTAACTTAATTTGGAAGAAAGGAATTTTTGCTAAATGATCATAAAGTAGAGTAATATTTCTCTTTTAATAATATTGCACAATTAATCACCACTTTGTTTAACTTAATTTAGAAGAAGTAGAGTAAGGACATGTGCTATGACCTAGGGTAGGTAATGAATGAGTTGGATTTGTTGGGTTTTTTTAATAATAAATAGATTTTTTTCATTTGCATGGGAGATAATGGATGGCTAAATCTCTTTTTCATATTAATATGGGTATTTGTATTCTATTAATGTTGAGTTAAGTTTATAATTTTTTTTGAGTTTGTATTAAACTTTCTTTTGGTTGTAAAAATTTGGTGATACAGAAAGTTAGACTTTTTATCAATATGAATTTTTGATAAACCTTTAAAAATTAAAATCGATTGCGTTGAGAAGCGTTGTATAATACAATATGGGGGAGATGTTATCATGATCATATATAATGTTACATTAAAAATAATAATAATAATAGATAATAATAAAATTACAAGTCGACTCAATTATACTTTGAACAATATGCAACTTCTTATGGAGAGGTCCAGATACAAAGAGAAAATGGGCCCTTGTTGCATGGGATCAAGTTTACAAGCCCAAGAATGTTGGAGTGTTGGGTTTAAGAGACCTAGAACTTCTAGGGAAAGCCCTAGGGGCTAACCTAGTGGAGGTCCTTGGACAACCCACTCACACCTTGGGGTTTTATTTGGAAAGCGAAATATGCACCTAACAACTCCAACTATGATCACATCTGGATCGTAGGAAACATCAATGGATCGGTCATATGGAATCAGGCATGGAAGAACAAAACCAACATTCAAGAACACAACTTCTGGGAAATCTGCAATGGGGAAAAGACCCTCTTCTGGAAGAATGCTTGGCAACAATTACCAATCCTAGACAGGGATCAATAAGCCTCTCTTTGAACGTCCTTGCAAGATAATGGAAACTTCATGTAGCCCACTAATAGAAGCCTAACCCATTGGAGGCTAGGTGGAGACAATGGTTGGACGCTTAAGATTGGGCATCCCTGCCAGAAAATCTCGACTAAGACGCATTTTCTCGAACCATCTAAGAAAGCAAATTCAGATTGAGCAGGGGGAAGATAAGCTAAGATGGGGCAAGAACTCAGTCGGGTTCTTCAATCCCAAGGACGCTTATTGCTACATTTCCAATCATGGTCGACTTTAGCAACATCAAAAGTGGAAAATTTTATGGGAAAGATAGCTCTGGCACAAAATCACCTTGTTTCTCTAATTGGTCATGCAGGGGAAAATTCTCACCTGGGAAAATCTTTGGATAAGAGGGTTTACGGGTCCTTTGAGATTTCCTTTATGTGAGTTATAAGATGAGACCATCAACCATCTCCTCAACACTTGCGGCTACACCAATAGGATATGGGAATGGGTGGCTGAGGTTTTCAGAACTACAAACACAGACAAAGTTTAAATTTATATTACTCTCGAAAATTGGCGTTCTAGTATATCCCTCATCCTGTGGTAAATTGAGCTTGGAATATTCTACCTAGAACCATTTGTTGGACCATATGGAAAGAAGGAAATGCTAGAACCTTCAAAGATGACAAAAAGTCGGAGGAAATCCTACTTACCTCCATCAAGCGGGTTGTCTGTGAAACAATCGTCATTTCAAAAATTCCCAACTTCACTAGCCCCCCTCGACCCGCTGATTAGCATAT
Source organism: Pinus taeda (assembly GCA_000404065.3). Taxonomy (NCBI): domain Eukaryota; kingdom Viridiplantae; phylum Streptophyta; class Pinopsida; order Pinales; family Pinaceae; genus Pinus; species Pinus taeda. Next base: position 299,974 of record APFE031592087.1, on the reverse strand, counting down.
TATGCTCCTTTTGGACCTAAATTATCCTTCTCTAGTTAACCCCAACCCTGCTAATGTCAACCCTGAAGCTCCCTGTCACTCGTCCCCCCGTGAGAAAGATGTGGTGAAACTGAACTACGATGGAGTAGCTAAAGGTAACACTGGGGTTGCGGGATTCAGAGGTGTTTTCAAAAACATAATTGGGGAAATCTTGTGAATTTATGCAGGGAACCTTGGTATCACCACTAACAATGTCTTTCCATTTCCAAAGAGCAAGGCTTCTACCCCTTGATTGTCAAAGGCAACTTGACACTAGCAACCTTGGCTGGTCACAAACTCCAGCAAGGCACTACCACGATCAATGTTACAAACAACTAGAGGTTGATCAAAACGCTTCACTGTTTCAGCCAACACATTAGTGATCTCAATGGGTTCAATTTCCAAGTAGTCAGACAGAAGGAAAATAGTTTGGATCATAGGCTAGCCAACGAGGGTACAACTGGAAACTATATGTTGCACTCCCTTGCATGGAAGGACCTAGAGGAAGGTCCCATCAACAAAGAGTCTAAGGACATAATGCCAAGGATAATGTTGTATGCGACAATAATAGCTCTGCAAGGTTTCATCAGATATCACATACTAGGATGGTACACTCTCCTTAATCTGTTATCATTAATTCCATCTCTGGCATCAACTCCAACAATTCGCCTATGGGATTGAAAATCCCGATCATGATGTTGATATCCGACCACTTTCACTCTGGCCCGATACCTAGTAAAATCCTCCACACTGCTACAAATGCTCTGTACTTGGATCCATCCATATTCAATGGCTTAATTATATCCACTTTCCTCCTCAACCTCCCTGTCACTTGAAGTGCCTATGAATACCTCGATCCCCTCGCTCTTATTCATCAATATTTCCACCTTTGTGCCTCTACTGCCCGACCCCCCATCCTTTACTCCGAGACTTGACTCTCATCACCCTAACTCCCTCTCCCTCAGCATGACCCCTCTTCATTGCTCGGCTCTCGCCCCTTACCAAGGTAGGGGTAGAAACAATGAACGTTGGAATGATGCCAATATGAAACTGAGGACTCGCTCTAAAGCATTGACCAGGAGAACATCAAAATTATAACAGTTTGGTCTCTCCAGAGATTAGAGAGCACATTCAGGACATGGAAATCCAAGCTAGGAACATTTGACATCGTCTCAACAATGAGGACGTTGACGCCCAATTTGAATGGATTCCTGACCCTGGCTTCACCAGAGCCAAGGAGAACCTTTACAATTGCACTATTGAACATTCTTGGCAACTCAAAACCATGCTTGGTCTAGCTCTGTAGGAGCAAAGAGAGAACACAAAGACCCTGGAGGCCAATCTTGACATGTTGAATGGAAACTTTATTGTTTATGTGGACATTGTTCACCATCGTCGCTTTTTAACCAAGGACTCACCTCACTACACACTGCTGAAGCGTCGTATGGCAATCATGCAAGCAAGTGGCGGTGGATCATCAAACATTAAGTGAGAGACAATAGGTGCTTCTACCAGTCACCAAGCCTCTGAGGAAGGCCTGGCCAACAACACCCCAGAAATTCTCACTGTAGATTAATCTGATTATGCAATGTACTAAAGCAAAATACTTAATCTACTTCTACAATCAAACTTGCGGAAGCTTGATCGATTTGAGCAAGATTAAACAAAACACATATAACATAGAAGAAGAATCAATCACACATGAAACATAGAAGAATACTTTGGGGAAAGCCTTAGCTAAAAGCCCCATTATCTGTATTATCATACAAGTGGAAAATATCTCAGGATTACATAAAGCTTTAGCTCTCATAGCTATCCAGCTCTCAGTACAATCCCTCTCACTACTCATAGACAGACTAGACAACTCATATGCCTTTCCCTATGTCCTCCAAGCCTCCTATTTCTTTGTGTTGTTTTCCCTGGGTGCTCCAGCTGTAACCTTGTGTGACACTGCTCCAACACACCATAAAACTGCGCAATCCTCAGGGAATGAATTCCTTCTGCATGCAAGAGATTTTCTTATAGGAAAATTCTTGCAACTAATAGTACATTGTCCCTACCTTTAATATCAACTGGGCCTTTGTCTAAACTGACATGCATGAATTATTTATGAGAGAATATTTAGTTATCTGAAGTACATTAGTTTCATGCATTCATGCATTAACTGATTGAACTCACAATTTGTTCCTCAAACTGTTTGGAACTAATCTAACTGGACTTAACTCAGTTAACTGAGCTAACTAATTTCAACTCAAATACAACTCATCCTTATCTCCTTAATTAAGGGATAACTTCCTCAATCAAAGGGATAACTGTTGCATGACTTCACATAGACTTCATGTTTGAATTTCTCCAACTAATTAACTCAAGATGGATGATTTTATTTTTCAAACAGCTGGTGAGACTAAATTCAAATTTTAATTCTCAATTTTAATTCAAGGACAAATTAAAATTGGAATCTCCTAAAATGCTATCTTTAGCAATGCTATTTTTAGCATTTCTATTTTAACATTTCTTGTTGCTATTTTCAACACTATTGAACATTCTTAGCAACTCAAAACCATGCTTGGTCTGTCTCTGCAGGAGCAAAGCAAGAACACAAAGACCCTGGAGGCTAAGCTTGACATGTTGAATGGAAAATTTATTGTGTATGTAGATATTGTTCACTGTCGTCGTTTTGTAACCAAGGACTCACCTCACTACGCACCGCTGAAGTGTCATATGGCAATCATGCAAGCAAGTGGCGACGGATCGTTAAACATTAAGCGAGAGACAAGAGGTGCTTCTACCAGTCACCAAGCCTCTAAGGAAGGCCTAGCCAACAACACCCCAGAAAAGCCAATAAGACTGGAAGAGGACCCCTCAGAGTAATTTTTTTGATGTATTGTTTCTATTTTCTGTTTTGGATATATGCCTTATGGGCTCACTCTCTATGGTTTTGGCCCCTGTCTCTAAAATCCAATGTAAATGTCATTACTTCTATAAATTTTACAATGAGACACACTAAAAAACACCTGGATGAGCTCAGAAATTCTCTATTCCCACATACCAGGTTGAATTGCAATTTTTGTAAATTTTATAAGGGAAGGAAGCACACAATAAACTTTTCTTCTTTTGATGGTCGGGCTAGACTCTGTTAGACCTTTTGAGCACCATATTGAATGTATTTATGGCTTCATTATATAATATAAATCTTCTTACTTACAAAAAAAACTATACTTTGAACAATTATGGATAAGCCGACTCCATCACACACACACATACTCCATCCCAAAATTTGAAATTAGGAATGAACAAATTCAAGAGGAAAGGTGAGGCATGGAAACAAACAAGAAACACTGGCTAGGAGTTGATCCCATTCTCTACTACCTAGGGATTTGTCATATGGACATATTGGTAATCCTTTGATTGGTGTATTGCATGCTTTCAATAATGATGGACCATGTTTTATAACTAGTCTAAGGTTCCTCCCAAGATTGGAATAGATTATCTAAGGTTCTATTGTAGATTAGAATGATTTGTTTAACTTTTCACCATAATATTTTTATATTTTGGAGGTTAGAATGGATTTTTTTGAGGTTCTATCAGAACACTTATATTTTGGAAGTTGGAACTTGGTAGTGTTGAAGCTTACTAATAGCGCAATCACCATAAAAATATTTCTATTTTGTTCTTTTAACATGACACTTTTAAGTATTTTTTTTTCGTGATCCAAACCCCAATTTGAAGGAAGAAAGAGTTGATGGAGATTTTTGAGGAAAGAAACTAAATCTTTGCTTATATGAATAGCATAGATAGCTTAATTTTGTTAACATTTAAAATTCATTTACTAAAATCAAATAATGCTTACATTAGTAAATTGATAGATTAGGTTTGTTGGTTGTTGGAATTTGTTGAGAGATTTTTTCAACAATATTATCTTTGTTTGGAATCTGTTAGGTCTCATGAGCATTATTTATGGCTTGTAATTTGGCTTTAAATGCAATAAAAGAATAGTTTTGTGAGTAACCTATGTACAATGTCTTCTCTTCCAATTTCCTTCTTGGTATCAGAGCCCATATGGACTCCCTCAAGGGAGGGCCCAAGAGATGGGAAGTTGTAAATTCCTAAATCATCTATACATATATTTGGTAGTATATGAGAGTGCTTGTCTTTTTATGGAGTTTTGAATTTCATAATTTCTTGGGGGTTTCACTTTGTAACTGCAACAAAGCACTGCCATCACTGCCAGGTTGTCAAGAAAATTCATGGAGTTATGAGCAAAGGATATTCTTGAAGGTCGAGAATTGCTCCTATATTGCAACGGTGAATGTTGCTAGCTCTTTGTGGGTCATGAGCAAGTTAGTAGAATTGGACTACAAATTAAATCATACGCTTATGAAAGATTGTTTTATGTCAAGCGTCGCACATTAAAACACTCCCAAATGCGTCATGTTGTTTATGTCAAACATGGATTGGAAAAGAACAAGGCCTTCTATACTTCAATTATCTTAATTCAAATTTGTATTGAGAATGGAAAGAATGGATGAAGACCATGGCATCTATGCAACAAGATTCCATGTTTTTGTTGTGGCGGGATCTAGGGAACTCTCAATTGATATTCACTGAGTGCCTTATTAAATATAGTTCCCACTAGTGGTCTTAGGTTTGAATCTCGTACGGGCAGCAGCGTGACTATTATCCAATGGTGTACGTGAGTGTGATGGATGTCGACGATGATGTGAATACTTGGGCGTGAAGTAGCAACAATGCAGTGGATTTATTAGCGGTTGTGGGGAAATATGTGTGATGGTGTCTCTGTTGGGTGATGACTAACTGACCATCCAAACAAATTGATGTTGCAATGGTGACAACTTTCCATCCATCTCTCTGCATCGGTAGAGACAAGGTGAAGTTTTTTTTCTTTCGCTCATTAACTTTACACCATCGACCCAGATCAAATTAGCTTGGGTTCTATGCTCAAGTTCCATGAGGATAAATTCAACGTTCTCTCTTATCCTCTAAAATAAATTTCATGTTATCAAAGTAAAGCTACGAATTTGAAATCGGGACCAGGATATCTTTGGACTTGATGCATAGTTGTAGTAAATGTCGTTGTGTTTAGAATTTAGCTATACTTTCTATCTATTTATTTTTTGTAAAACATATATGACAAAGAAACAATTCAAGAACAAAGGAATATAATTAAATTAATGGTTCTTGGTTTTCTTCGATGTTAATAGAATGTATTACAAATTTGATTGTGTGAGTTTGTTATACGTTGATGGGTCTTGTTGTGCTCTGAGCTTCAAGAGCATCAGTTACAAGTTGTATTATGAGATCCATGTGTGTAGAAAGGCCAATTACATAATTGACTGCTGGATACAATCCAGTATCGAGATTGTCCATTGGGAGATCGAGAAGCATCAATTATACAAAGTTCGTTAAATATTATCATAGGCATTTATGTTTTATATGGAGTTCAAGTGACAACTCAAAGATGAGGTGGGGAAGTAAGAGTAGTGTTTGCAAGATTCCATAGTGGATATGAGTGCTAATGAAGACTAGTCAAACATATTTGACTATATGTAATTTATGATTGTTGTAGTAATCTTTGTAATGATGTAATGTACACATTAAAGGGGGGACTTGGAAATAATGCTTACATTAATAAATTGATAGATTAGGTTTGTTGGTTGTTGGAATTAATGAGAGATTTTCTCAATAATATTCTCTTTGTTTGGAATCTATTGGATCTCATGAGCACTATTTATGTGGCTTGTAAAGTAATCTACGTACAATGTATGTTCTTCCAATTTCTTTCTAAATCAAATATTATAATATAAATTGCTTTCGAATATATTGAATCTGATAAAATAAAAACTAATATATAGAAAAGCAATTTAATTTTTTTTATCAAAATTAATTGATTGAAAGGTATTGTAAATGCAACTAAAACTTATTAATCAAAAGAGAAACATTAACCTTTTACATACAATAAATATACCAAATTATAATAATTATATGTATTGCAATAAATAAATATGAACTTTATTGAATTATATATATTTATTATATATAATATATAGTATTGGAACGTGAGAGAGAGAGAGGAGAGAGATGAGAGAGAGAGTTGATTCACTACATGCAAGTCTTCTTTGTTCCCTGCCAACTTTCATCATTTTAGTTTTTCATTTTCATTCACATAAGCATTAGGCTAAGTTGAACACTATTGTTGAAAATAGCAACATGAAATGTTAAAAATAACATCAAGAAAAATTATCATTTAATTTGTCCTTGAATTAAATTAGGAATTAAATTATAATTCTAATTCTCATAGCAACTTGTAATAGCTAACTAAGTTAATTTGACTTAGTTGTCTCGGTTAAGTCGAGTTGGGAGTCTATCAAGAGTCATGTAGAGTGGTTCCTAAATTTTAGGGGACCAGGTTGAGTTCTTTTGAGTTGTAATTATTTAATTCAGTTTAGCTGAGTCAAATTCAATTAAACTAGTTCCAACTGATGGAGGAATTAGTGGGAGATCCAGTAGTGGGGTGTAACCTACAATAGTGGGGTGTAACCAACACTACTCAACCAGTAAACTGAAGATTCACTCATAATTAACTCATGCACGTCATATCAGAGAAAGACCCAATTGAGATTGGAGTTCAAGGACATTGTACTATCAGTGGTATAATCATCTGAATCATACAGGTGGTGCATGCAATAAGAGGAAGTCATGTGATGGATTATGCAATTATGGATGAGGAATTTCCCAATTAAATATGGGCTAATTCCCTTGGTAATGACATGAGGAAATAGGAGCATGGTAGGCAACAGATTTGGCTAAGTATTGGCTGGAGCTTGTTTGTGAAGCAATGAGATGGATTGAGAAAGGTTGCTTAGGCTTGAGCAAAGCATTGTAATCTTTTCACATTTTCTGATTAATGCAATATACAGATGGGAGGGGTTTTTAGATGTGGCTTTCCCCATAAAATTATTGTGTTATGTGTGATTGAATTCTTTCTCTTTTTCTCTTCGTGATTTCATTATTTGTTTATTGTTTTCGATGAAGAGTAGAGTAGATTCAAGTTAATTGTTTTAGCATATTACAATCCACAGTTTGAATCTACAAGGAATTTATATGTAGTATGATAGGTGAAATCCTTGTAGAAGAGGAGAATATGAGTTTGTCTTTTGCAACAAAAATTGAACTTACAGTATCATACTTTAGAGCCAGCGGGATGCTATTCTATGGATTGAGACTCAAATATTCTCCCGAGGGTAGTTCGAACTATATTGCTTGGAAGGACAGGATGGAGGTAGTCTTGGAAGACAACGAGCTTAAGGAATTCATAGACAAAGATATTCCTAAGCCAGTTGGTGCTTAGGACCTGGCAGAGTGGAGAAAGTGTGTGGCAAAGGCAAGAAGGATTATCCTAGAAGGAGTTCAAGATCATATTGTCTCCAACCTCCATGGTAAGGAAAATCCATTTGCAATGTGGATGGCCTTGACAAACCTATTTCAAAACAATAGTGACCACAGGAAGTTGGCACTTAAAGACAAGCTCGAAAAGATCAAGATGAAGAAGGGTGACATAATACTGAAGTAATTGACCAAGTTCACCCTGTTAGGGTCATATAATTTAGGGTTGAAGTGTCTCCTTCCTATTATTCATTTTGAGAATTTGATGGTCAACTTAGCCTATGAATCACTAAGGTGTCATAGCCTAAATTTTTACTTGTCAAAGGAGTAATTTAGTTCTTAAAGTCCTGTGGTGAAAACAAGTCTAAATATTTGGGAGATTTTTTGCATATGAAGTTTGGCTTAGATCATGTTGCAGGTGTTTTCATGATGAAGTGCTCAGAAGCAAATTTCCAATGGTATATCTGATTCTTCAAACTGACCTTTGGATCAAAAGTTATAGCTAAATTAAAATACTTCCTCAAATCCATAAAATAAAGGAAAAAGGGTTAAGTATAAGTTCTAGATTTCGCATATTGGAGAATTTCAAGAGAGGAGTGGAGCAAAGCAAATCAACGATTAGAGTTTCAAACACAACAGTGGGGGCATATCGTTGATGAGCGACCAACGATCAGTCATATCGATGAATCGTCACATTGAAGGGTCCGAGAAATATCACACATCGCAAAAACGAAGGCACATTTGCGATCAGAAATCGATGTTCGCATGTCGCAGGGATGACAACTTCTAAAAAGTTGTGATATGCGATATTGTTAAAGCTACTAATGTTAAGCCATCGAGGAGGGTTGAATATAGCTTAATAAAGGATTTTAATGGAAAAATGGAGCAAGATGAGGCATTTTCTCTCTCCTCCAGCGAGACACGCGGTGAGCAGCGATTGGTTCCGATTTGCCACGTGGCATATGGCATCAACAATGACGTGGTTGTACGGTGGACACATGGCATGCAGACTTGGCCTTTTAAGGGGTCCTAAGGGGGGAATTCAGAGTGACATGTGTCACCAATCAGAAGGTGACACATGGTAGAGGATGAATTTAGGTTGCAGATCGACGATCATAGGTTGAGGCACATTGCTGCATCAAAGTTAAATCTTCTGATTGAGAATCTACGATTAAGGGGCTCTGATGTGGGGGCTGGCCCACGGTCATGAATAGTTTGAAGAACCAAAGGCCAAGGTTGATAACCAAGGTCTATCTCACATCAGCGATCGCAAATGAAGACGACAGCATGAATATATGTTTTGTGTTAAAGTCAAAGCTTTGGCAGAAAATGTTTAAAAAAGGTTTTCTATGATAAAACTTGGTGTGGTTTCTACCCTATCCCCTCTCCACATGGATTGGGCCATGTCATATATCGCAGATCATAAGTCTTTGGTGGGGGGGGGGGGGGTTGCAATCAAATACAACATTTATAAAATCACCGATTAGAAAGTTCCAATATTATAAAAGGCCCAGGTGCATATGTGGTGTGGTCCCATGTATTATACATGGAGACCGTTTATAATGCAACAACACATTAAATAATCGTCCTCATCCTAGCCAAAGGATTTAGCTCCTAAAAAGGTTTTGGCCCTGAGTCTCCAGCCCTGGTCATACAGATTCCACCTAAGCCTCGCGGGTTAGGTGTATCAGAGACCCGTGCGCAATTCAAAGTGGCAATACACAAAAAACTCTGATTTAGCTAAAGCTCCAATGTATTGGCTTGTAGTTTCACCTCTAGTCACCAAAATAAGAAATGCTAAAGAAACAAATGTATAGGTCGACAGTTGTTTAAATGTAGAAAAGAGAGGAATAGTGGTTTGAAATGCACAGTCAACAAGTCTCTGTGAAAATAACTACAACCACTCCAGTTTTAAAGGCAAAGGATTAGCATAAATGAACCAATTTCCGGATTTCTTGCATTTTCGTAGTTATCATTTATATTTTTAGTGTATTGTTTAGATTTTTTCTAGAAATTGTTAGATATTATTTTATAATCAATTCCTTTTTGGAATTTGAATTTATTTCAACAAGAAGTCTATAAATACTTTGTAATAAAACATAGAAAGGGTTGGAACTTGTATGAAGAAAAGAGCTATACATTGATGTAAGTCGTGGATTGTACTCAAAGTGATCAATTTATAGAAATAAAAAGAGTTTTGTTCTAGGATTCCCACGTTAGACAATTGGTGATGTGCTTTCTTATGTTAAATTGTTTCTTTTCTCAGTTTCCATATGCTTTTCCCTCTTTAATGTTGCAAGAAGATCGAATTTTCTTAAGTGTACTCCACTCTGGCTTGTTAGCAATATTCATGTTTTCTTTCTGATGTTAATTATATAATTCATCCCAGTATGATCGATATTCAATTGAACTCAAATCATATTCATCCTATTCACCCCACAGACATTCTAAAAGATCCAAAAGTTTGCCTATCCTGCCCGGTTACAACCGCTCTATCTTTTTGTGATTGGTTACCCAAAGGTTCATGACTCCATACCTAATGGACTTTTCCTGCATCTTTCAACCTAACTTTTGAAAAACCCATCTCAAAGTCAAATAGCTAGTGTAAAATATGAAACATAAATCTAAATCATAAAGAAAGATCACTCTCTAAAGCTAAAAGGGATAGATCCCAGTTTTAAAAGTGGTTTTGTGGTTACCTTTGGAATTTTCTTCCTCAGCCGTGGAAAACTACGGAGTGATAACACACCCAATGTTGAGATGATCTTGGAAGTGTTGGTGGTATAGTTGCTAAAGACGATATGGTGAGCCTAACACTTCTAGGACTTCCCAAGAGCTGGCACAGTTACTAGGACTCAGTTAATGGGAGGGAGAAGCTACTAGAGTGGGAGCGATTGTGGTCCAACATGGTACAAGAAGAGATTCAGTGGAACACCAAAGATGGGACCTCATCCAAAGAAGTGGAAGAGGAATTTTCATTAGTCATCAAAGAAAAGAAATCCAAGGGAAAGCAGTCCCAAGGCAAGGAGGGCGGCAAGAAGAAGGACTTTTCGAACATCAAGTGTTTTCACTATCACAAGTTTGGGCACTATGCCATGAAATGCCCACAAAAGAAAGTAAGCAAGAAGGAGCATGTAGTAGCAACAACAGGTGAAGCTCTAGCTTCATAATTCAAACTTGATTTCACACTCATTTCATGCATGGAAAGCACTGTAATGGGAATCATGTGGTATCTCAACAGTGGTGCCTTGTTCCATATGATGGGGAATAAAGATCTCTTCAGTGACTTGGAGGAGAAAGACCTCAAGCAAAACATAGAGTTTGGAGATGACGGGAGGTATAGCGCAAGTGACATCGGTACTATTACTTTTCAAAGGGAGTCTAGCTCCCCTCTCAGACTCATAGATTTGATGTATGTTCCAGGACTAAAGAAGAATCTTGTTTCTGTCACGGTATTGGAATACCATGGATACGATGTGATTTTTAGCAAAGGAATGGTTTTCCTTAGACACATCACCACAAGACAAGTGAAATAGATCAATGTGTGAGTCAAGAACCTGTATGCACTTGAGGTCCAAGATGCATGCAAAGCCTTGAGGAGTAAGGCAAAGGTTAAAAACTTGGTGGTTGAGAGGGAGCATGAATTACCTCTCAACATGTAGCCTTAGAAGCAACCTGAGAAGCAGCCACAATTGGGGAAGCAGAGAGGAGACATACTGGAAACATTCACTCAAGCAAAGACCTCCAATAGGGGGGAATTTTGAGCCAAGTGGGAAAGGGAGCACATGCAGCCATACCTCTAAGTGAGAGGGGGGGTGATGTGAAACAATAGTCCCAAGAGTTCATAAATTGGGCAAGATCCATTGAGGTGTTTTTTGTCTCATGGATCATTACCTTGCTACGAGGGGCCACAATATTCAGTAGCAGGAGGATCAGTATCAGTTGTTGTACCTCTAAGATAATAATGGTAAGCTATTATGCTAGAGAAGCTATGATAAATGTTTTGCGGGTTTTGTTTTAATTTGGGAGACCATTGGATGAAATAGATATAGAACTGATGTGCCTAACCTCTTGAATAATATCAATATCTCAGAAGAGGGCTGCTATAAATATTTACACAGTGAAATATCTTTTATGATGATGAGGAGAAACAGAAAAATAATATTATTGCCACAGTTTTCAAATTGAAAGCTAGATAATCATAAGTATGAAAACCTTTAAACCATGTTTACAGGTTTGAGAAAATACAAATGAGCTTACAAAAGATGATGATGATTTATCAATTTTGAGGGAATTAATTAAACAAACATTCGATTAACTCATTCTCTTTATAGATTATCACTTCAAAAAGCTTATAGGAATAAATTGAAATACGATTACTCCTACCTAGTTATCTCTGCAAGACACAAGTATATCAAGAAAAACATAATGAGTGACACTGGAAACACAAACTGTGCAAAACAGAATTCAGAATCCTTCCTTCGTATTAATGATCCAGAAATATTAATTACATCAGGTGTCTAGAAATGCTTCTTCAAGGGTGAAACCTTTTAATAACTTGTGACGACAGTTATTTATACAACAGTGGGATGAAAAATATCCTAAAATGCTTTTACAAAAATAGATTATTCACACAATAAAAAATAAAACTGTCTGATGATCTTGCACTACTTTGGTGTTGCCTTGTTTGATGACTATTGCTGAAAAAGTTGAAAAAAGGTTGGAGTTGGCTGACTGTTTCCACAAAAACTGAATGTTGTTCCATTATACTCAATCCAGTAAATCTGTTAATTCTTCCCAGCGTTTCTTATCTGAGATAGAAATCTTTTTTACCCTCCTATAGATTTCATCCAACTCGGTATATTTAGTAAAAGTGGGTTTTACCAAAAATATATGCTTGATTTCATCCAAGATGAAGAAAAAATCCCTTAGTGTTTTTACTATAAGAGCTGGTGTTGTTGATCCTTTGATATTGGCTACTGAATGGTTACTGAGGCTACATGGGTGCCCACCTCTGTTAACTTTTTGACATAATCCTCAATTGGCATTAATTTATCATTAATAACCATCATAGAAGGTAAACCTTTTCTGATCAAAGGTTCGATTTTGTTGAAGAATCTCTAAACCATGTTGTTAACATTTTGCACTTTTTTTGTAGTTGAAGGTTGAGATTTCTCTTAGTGATAATCTTCTTCACTTCTAATATTTTTGTGGTTCTGTCACTTATCCTTAACTCCTCAAGCTCATAGTCATCCTTGGAATTGAGAAATTTGATTATATCAGAGGCAATTTCTGGCATATCCTCCAGCTGCCTATTTATGGATTCCACTGCTTCCGGAGCTTTCTCCAAAAGATATTTTTGGTTGAATATTATCTTAATGGAGGGCCAAATCTCCTTGATTGCCTCTGTGATTTCTTCCCACAGAATTTATTTTGCTGAACACAACTTGTTTCTTATGAAGGAATCTCTGAGTTCTTTCTTCAACACTTCCACTTGGCCTTTAAGTCTGTTTGTTTTCGTTGTGTGTGCACTGTCTGATATAGACTTCAAGAGTCATAATTCTTTGAGTTAATCCTTCAATTTATTGATTTCTCTTGTCTGGATAGACAGGTTCTGAACAACTTCAGTAAGTTGTTCAACTCCTTCTGTTGTACCTATTGCTGATGCAGTGGCTATAATAGAAACTCTGGTGATGGGAACTACTACGAGAGAAACTAAATCTGTTGAAGTTTGGATGTTCTTGATAGCTTCCTCCTTCTCCTTAACCAATTTTTCCATCTGCTTCTCCATTTGTTTTATTTGCAAATTTTGTTTTATGATGAGCTTCATCATGTCTAACTTTTGAGTCTCTGTCTCCTCGATTTCTTTGGCCATTGGATCCTCAGATGCTGGTAGTTTTAGTTGTTTCTTTAGTGCTACAACTTCAGTGTTCTTTTTCTTAATGAGCTCCTTTGTAACATTTATGTTTGATGGATTATATCCCATCCTTAGCACTAGATTTTCTAGGGACTGAATCTTGGTATCCTTTGCTAACGAGCAAACCTTCTCCAACTTCAATTGTGACTGAATGTTGGCCAATGTAACTTGCAATTTTGACAAACTCATAGCAGTGTTTGTCAAGGTTGAAGCAATCATTTGCCTAGTTTTTTTATGCATATCAATTTGATCAATTGGATGCACATCCTAGACATTGAACTCAAAAGAAGTATGTTTTTGATATTGTGCTGCAGTCCCGGGCTATGGAACTTGAGCCTGCAAGAATTCCATTTGCATCTTCCCCTTCTTAGAGTCAAAAGACTGAAAGAAGCCTTGCTTGAGAGTTGGAAGAATGCTTCCAGAACTGGGTGTAAGTATTCAAATTCAATTCCTCATTCTTTCTTTTGATTTCACTAAAGACATGGAAGATGTATTCCTCTTTATTTTCTTGAATGCCTCCAACATGTTGGACTATCTGATGTTCATGAGAAGTGGTAGACTAAGTTGGAGATTGTATTGATTGTCCACTAGACTGTGAATCAATATCCATAGAGACCCTTTGTTTCTTTTTCCTATGAAAGACCTTGAAGCCTTGGCTTGTCGCCTCTGTTGCAAGTGAAGATTGTTCTTCCCTTCCTCTCTTGGCTACCTTTTCCTATGCAATTGGAGTTTGCATATTTTATGTAGAGACTACCTGCTTCTTAGCCTCCTGGAGGGTATTCTCTGTCTATTCCAACTGATTCTTGAAATGTTCTATCTCAGGCCTAGCTGTATGATGATATGGTGTGAATTTATTCTCCACTTTGAGTTTGGAGATGACTCCAATGGGTCATATGACCAAGAAAAACTGAGAGAAAATTTCATTTCTTTTAGCAACTTATCAGCTTCCTCCCTTATTGCCTTGGTGTTACAAATGAAGGGACCAACTTGAGCTTTGATCTTAAATTGCGATTTATTTTTGGCAGCTACAAAATGCACTTCATCTACATTCAATCTTTGCCTCAAGTACTCTAGTGCAAAGATTCTAACAAGAAGGTACTTTGGTAGTTTGTATGGCGGAAGCTCGCAGCCAAAATCCCTGATTTCTGTGTAGTTTTGGTAGCAATACCAATCTCCTGTTGCAGCCTGATCTATGAATTGAAGTTCTTTGATAATCTCCTCACTGATCCTTGGGAATGGGGTGCTTCTCATAAGGCTAAGGGCTGGATGAATGAATAGTTCTATGAACTGCTTGTATGTGAATTCTTCTTTCTCCTTCATCCCCATTGAAGTCCAGAAAATAACTGACTGTTGTTGTCCTTCTTCATCAATTTTCTGCAAAGGGAATGGGAATTTGCCTCCTTGAAAATATATAAACAGATACACAAGTACTGAAGCATGCTTGAATACTTCTTCAGTGTTAAATTTGACAAACTTCTCATGTATGGTTTCAACTATGAAATGACCAAAATCATAAATAACAGTAGGCTTAGAATCAGAAGAAAACATGGATAAGAAACAAAGGATGGCTTCATTGACAGACTGGTCAGAGTGATAACCAAGAAAATAGGACAGGATAGTAGTGATATGCCTGGTTCTATCAGGAAACATAGATGAATCATAAGGTGGGTTTCTCTTTGGTAGAGGACTGCCAATTGCTAAAAACAGTTCTAGGGTTTGGGATCTCTTGGTAAAGTCTAGTTTGTTATAAGCTTCTATCAGGTTTTCATGAGAAAAAGGATGAGTTGGTGTAGTGACAGGGGCCTGCAACATTTTCTCAATTGAATCAGTGTTAATAGGACAGAGGATTTCTCCAGTAGGTGAGATAATTGCTCTCTGGCTAGGATCATAGGATTCATGGCATTTTCTCACAAACTATAGAGCTCTGTGTATTTGTGGAAAAATATAATGGGGTAATTGGGATTCCCAGAGCCCAATTTCATCACTCTAATCAATTAACTACTCTTCCCACCAACAATAAATTTCAAATAAATTGAATTGAGAAGAATTCTCAATGATTTTGCAATCCTTGTCAACTAATGGAGTAAGGTGGAAATCAATCTGTGGTTGAATTAGAGGATTTGAAACTTCTACAATCGTTATTCCCATGGGAGGCATTTTGGGAAACAAAAGTGCGGACTGTAAATGACAGAATGATAAAAAAAGGAGTAACCAGAGTGGAGATAGGTAACTGACAAGTGGACCTGGAAAGGTGTGCTTGCGAAAAGAACAAATGGCTGCTAGAATGTCGGACAGTGGATGAACTTGAAGAATACTCTCGGTCGTAGAAGTTAACTGTGTAACCTTTGAAATGTATGGCAAAGTGCTTATAAAGAGAAAAATGGAGTGGAAGGGTGGTGCTGAGCGTTTGAAAGTTCATTAGTTATCCAACGGGTTAATTAACAGACATTTGGTTATAAATGTGCGGGAGCGGAAATGAATGGGCAACAGATAGGTGGCTGATGATTGGATGGGAGATATGAAGTGGAGCGTGATGTGGAGGTGACTTGTAGTGGTGATAACGGCTATGAAGGATACCATGTTCGTGGGTAAGATGGAGCAGTTTATTGTTTTGAGATTTTTAGTCCCAAAAGACTAAAAGGTACTTTTGTGGTTTATATGGGCGGTATTAAAGACTGCCCATTTTGGCCCCCCCCCCCCCGCTGATAAACTTCGGATGGTGAATGAGGGCCGAAAGGGAGTGTGGCTGATTGCAGAGGAGTGTGGGGGATGAGAGGTGAGGTGGAGGGAGTTTATCGTATGAGTGGGGAATGAATGGTGGGGTCGTGATATGATAGGCGGACACGGCGACTGTGGGTCCAAGTGACTTTAATGAATGAAGTGATAGCATATCGCAAATCACACTTTCTTCCACCCAAGGGTTCATTCCATTATGAATTATGTGATGCAATATAATCCTACGGTCAGGAATCAATAGTCATCCGATGGCTGATAGCGGTATCACACATCGCACTTTCCTCCACCCAATGGTTCATGCACTTATGAATTATGCAATGTGATATGATTCTACGATCAGGAATTAGCTATCATCCAAAGGTTGACAGTGATATCGCAAATCACACTTTCTTCCGCCCAAGGGTTCATTACATTATGAATGATGTGATGCGATATTGATCTTTTAGGAAATAACCATTTCAGCATTTGAAAATTTCACATTTTACCTACCCTTCTATTCCTAACTTTTACTTATCCTTCCAGAGTGCATTTGAACTAGCAACCCAATATTTTCTTTTTATGAACAATCTACCTCTATTCCTTATTTCTTCTATTGGCTCAGATTAAACTGTTGAGCCAATTTATTTTCTACCTATGAGAACAAATCCAATTATGATGCAACTGTATACTTGGATAAAATTACCTAGTGTGACATCTAAACAAACTGCACACAAACTATTATTTTTCAAACTGAATTTAGAAAAAAATTGTGGCATTTAGATTTGCAAAACTTTCAGAGTTGATTTCTTTTTCTTTTCTGTCTGACTTAACATTTTATTTTGCCTTCATTTTTTAGAGCATCTACCCTAACATTTTCTTTGACATGGGCATATTTATAAAATTATTTTCCTAACATTTTTTATTCAACGTTCTTTTTGTCCATATCCTATCTTAACATTTTGTAAATACATCTTCATATTTGTCTAATTTATTCTAACTTATCAAACCAAAAAATGCTACGACATTGGCTCCAACTAGGGACTGCTTTCTCTTGTAGAATGCAGAGAACCTGCAGATCCATGTGCCTTCTCCTCGGGCTATGGAGTCCTTTGCTATAAAAAATCTCATTAACAGCATAAAAAGTAAAAGAAACCGGAATATTTTCAATGAAATGTATTCCAACTTCTCAGTATTGAATGAAATGTTTGAGAAACCTTCCATTTACAGGATAAGTGGAATATAGTCCCTCAAGATTTTGTAGCACAAAAGTCTTGTTACCCTTTACTTCAGCAATTGCTAAAGGACTAAACCATAGGTTGTCAAACTTACCATGCTTTCCATTTTCCTCCCTCCTGGAGTCCCATCTTAGAACTAGGTCACCTTCCTTGAAGTCCCTTTCCCTGGCTCTTCTGTCAAACATGCTTTTCATCTTATTCTAATATTTCTTCAATTTGTATTGTACTTCATCTCCGTCTTCATTTAGTTCAATAATCTGACTTATCCTTCTTGAAAAATCATCAGGTTCATCTATTGAGTCCTGTAAGAATTTTAAAACTGGGAAAGCCAAATTGGTGGGAAAAATTGCATCTTTCCCATAGATTAACTGAAAAGGAGATTTCCCAGTAGATCTCTCTGGAGTTATTTTGTTTGCCCATACTGCATAAATTAAATGAGAGTCCCAGCTCTTTTTATGATCTACTAGGGTCTTTTTGATTACCTTTACCAGACTTTTATTTGATGACTCTGCGAGGACATTACCTTGAGGGTAGTATGGAGTTGAATGATGTAAAAAAATATGATATTTCTAGCAAAACTTAATCATTTTAACACTAGAGAATGTTGTTGCATTATCTGTGACAATTTGAGTTAGGCAACCAAACCTAGATAAGATATTTTCTTCAATGAATTTAATTACTACCGAATCGGTAGCATTTCTTACCAGAATTGCTTCTACCCATTTAGTGAAGTAGTATGTTGTTGTGAGGATCCATCTGTGCTGATTACTTGAAGTGGGATGTATTTCTCCAACAAAATCTGATCCCCATTGAAGGAAAGGTATTGAGATTATTGATGGTACTAGTGTAAGAGCTGCTGGTTTCTGCTTACCAACAAACATCTAACAAGGAACACAACCTCTGGCCTTTGCTCCTACTTGCAAGAACAATGTTGGCCAATAAAATCCTCCTCTTAAAATGTTGTACATTGTTGCTTTCCAAGCATAATGTCCTCCACAAAATCCTATATGAAACTGATCAATGATTCCTTTAGTTTCTGATTCTGTTAAACACAATAACAAAATATTTAGTGGATATTTCCAGTGCAAATTTGCATTTATGATGCAATACTTGACTGCTTTCAATTTAAGAGTTTTACATTGGGCTTTGGAGAATGATGCTGAGCAGTCAAAATGGAGCAGAAAATTTACAATGTCTTGATACCAATCTGACGATAGAAATTTGTCATCAATATGTAAAGGGCTAATCTGATCTAAAGGTAAAGGTTCTTGTGGATTCTTTTCTTCAGGTTGAAGAGAAGGTTCTTATGGATTCTCCCCCTGTAAAATTAGGAAAGGTTCTTGTGGATTCTTCCCTTGTGCAAGCATAGAAGGTTCTTGTGGATTCTTCCCTTGTACTTCTAAAATAGAATTGATTCCAAGCACTTTGCAATTGGATTCTGCTAGAAGCTTGGCTAATCCCTAGCCTTTTACTAGCTTTGTAGTTTTGATAGTTAGATCAAACTCAAGTATTTGAGTGATCCACCTACCTATTTTCCCATCAGTGTCAGGTTGTGTTAAAATGATTTTTACATCACCATTAGGAACATAAGCAGTAATAGGTGAATGCAGGACATACATCCTGAAAGATTTCAGGTCTTGAATGAGGGCACATGTTTGTTCCTCAATTATGTCATACTTAAGCTCGACATTTCTCATAACCTTCCTAAAAAAGGTTATGGGCTGGTCATGGGAATCTTCATTATTTTGTAATAGAACAACGACAAGAGTTGTTTCTGAGGCAAAAGAAAAGATATTGAATGGTTTAGTATAATCAAGGTTGGCCACAGTAGGAGCTTCAAAGATAGCTTTCTTGATCTGATCAAATGCATGCTTGGAAGAGATAGTCCATTTAACTTCATGATCCTTTCAAAGCATGTCAGTTATATCTTTTGCAATCACTGCATAATTTGGGATGAATCTCCTTAAAAAATTAATCTTACCCAGAAAATCTTGAATTTCTTTCTTGTTTCTAGGTAAGGTCAATGTTTTAATGGCAGACACACACTTGGGATCAATTACCACTCCTTCCTTTGAGATTATATGGCCCAAAATATTTCCTTCTTTGATAGCAAATAGAGACTTTTTAGGGTTCAATGATATCCCAAATTTTCTACACCTGTCAAAAACCTTGATCAAGTGCTTTAGATGTTTCTGATCAAATTTAGAAAAAAACATTAATGTCATCAAGATAAATAACCACAAATTTGTTTACTTGACCCATGAAAGCTACATCCATATCTCTCTGAAATGTTGCTCCAACATTTGATAAGCTAAATGGTATTCTAGCATACATAAATGTACCCTAGGGTGTAGTGAAGGTTGTCTTTTCCTTGTCTGTTGGATCAACATTTCCTTGATTATAACCTGAAAACCTATCAAGCATAGAAAGTCTTTGTGCTCTTGAAAACATTTGAAGTAACTGATCCATTTTGGGCAAAGGGTAATTATCCTTTAATGATGCTTTGTTCAAATTTCTAAAGTCCACACAAAGTCTGATTTATCCATTATTTTTCCTAATAGGAACTAAATTTGCAACCTAATTAGAATATCTAAGAGGGAGAATTATCCAGGCATCTAGAATTTTCTTAATTTCCTTTTCTATAGTTGGTAGAAGGGCTGTATTAATCCTCCTAAGTTTTTGTTGATAAGGTACTGCTTCTGGCTTTAAAGGGATCTTATGTTGTATTAATGAAGTGTCATAAGTTTTTAGATTAACGTAGGTCCAAGCAAAAACATCCTTATAATTTTGAAGTAGCTTAAGATATTGAGTTTTAATCTCAGGGTCTAGAGATGCACAAATTTTGATGCTTTTGACATCATCATTTGTTCCAATGTTAGTTTCTTCTATGTCCTCTTCCGAAGAGATGGACTGAGGATTTCGGAGGACATCATTTTAATCAAACCATTTTTCTAAAGGTATCAAGCCTTTGGGAATAAAATTGTTAGACAATTGAATAATGTCATGATTGACAATTTTCGAACTAAAATCTGAAGTATCGTTCTCACTTATTTTTTCATTTATTTCGAATCTATCTTCATCAATTTGTAGAACAGAAAATTGATCTACAACTTGCAGAAAGGATTTCAAGTGTTCATCATCTTCAAATATCTGCCAATGTTTTAGATTGTCTGGGATAGATGGTCTATACTTGACTTGTATTTGGTAGAGTAATTTAGTCTGATCAAGAATTTTAAAGGAACCAGTAGAAACAACTAAGGCATTTGCATGAATATTTTGATCTCTTGGAAGATAAGTCAAATTAAAAGCATCCAAGAAATTTTCAACTGAATCCCATACTTCATTTTGGTAAGACCTAAGTCTAGGGTGTTTACTCTGGCAAATATTTTTGACTTGTTTGACAATAAGTTCTAAATCAGTAAAAACACTTAAGTTTTGAACCTTTAAAATCTTGGCTAATTGCAATCCCAAAAGGAAAGCTTCATATTCAACCACATTATTTGTAACTTCGAATTCGAGCTTACATGATTGGGTAATGTTTTCTTTCTTTGGTGATATTAAAACTACTCCAGCTCTTGATCCATCTTTTGTACAAGACCCATCAAAGAATAGCTTCCATATATTAGTTTGATTTGGTACTGGACTTTCAATTACATCTTCAATTTTAACTTGAGTTTCATGCACTTGGTTTGAAGAGAGTTGAAAGCAACCAAAATCTTGGTCAATTGCATAAATGGGATGGTTCCTTTGCTGGTTTGTTTTGCAAACAATGTGCACAAATCTCACCTCTCTATATAGTCTTAGTTGTTCTCCCCCATAAACTGGAATAGTAGCATAATACACATCCATCTGAAGAGTTCCCCCTAATTTGGCACAACAAGACCTAGAAAGGAGCATTCCAAATTTGGGAGGGATACCTGTGACAACTATATCAAGTACTACACTTTTCACTGGAATTTGGGCAAGGGTGACTACTAAATCCTTAATCAATCCTAAGCAAGGCACGCTTTTAGAATCAAAGGTGTACAAGTCATGATAAGATCTAGTTATGTCAAGTTTCAAATGATCCATGATAGTTTTTGGCATGAGGTTATGTGATGCTCCAGAATCAAGCATACAATTATACAACATGGAATCATTTGTCTTAAGAGTTACATAGAAAGGAGGCACTATTTCATCTATCATATCTGAGCTTGGGCCAAAAACAACTGCTAGTTTTTCATCTTGCAGACTGATGATATCACCTTGTTATCGGGAAAACTAGTGTCCATTCAGAGCTGTTAGTCCCACTAAGATGGGTAGCTATCTTAGAAACAAACAAACTAAAGTTACTTGCGTTTTCCTTTATGAGAAATAGATGAGAGAGAAGCAGATAGTACCAACCTCAGTCTTCTGCTTGGCTCCTTGCTTGTTTCCTCCCCCCTTTAACAGATCTTTGCCTCTCCTTCCTCGCTTGTCCCGCTTCAAAGAACACCTGTAGAGTCAAAGCAGCATAAAACCATCAAAGCATAGAGATATATAATCATAAACAATATAGGATCAGATATATATTGACCATACAAATGCATATATCAATTCAATATTCAAAGACATACAAGAATATGGAGGAAAACTCAAATAGCTTTATTGATAGAAGTGAGGAAGAGAGGATTACAACCATGATCTGACCTAGTGCCATCCTCCCACTGGAAAGCCCTTCTTCACCTCATGAAAAGCTAGATCCCCCACACTATGATTTTCCATAGAGAAACCTAACAACACTTCCTTACAGGATGCCAGAATTCCAGCTCTGGATCTCTAGGTGATGATATCCATATGTAGTGTTTTCAGGTGTGGTGAGTTAGCTTTCTGGGTTTTTGATTAATGTATTCTTTGATAGTTCTCAATTCACTTGGTGTTTTATGATCTTTTACTCATCCTTGGGTGAATTCAGAGAGGTGTGCCACAAGAGTTTTTGGAAGATTCCATGATCATCCACCTTGCAAACTGTCTCTGCCATTTGTCTACTCTCGCCCATCACACCCCATAGAAGGGCTTTTCAGTATGCATCGCACCCCTCGTGTGCATTAGGTGGGATGCATCACACTTTGACCATGGAGCAGGTGAGATGGTCCAATTTTGACCACTTCTAAGTAGTTTTTCATGGAGAACTTCTGGGAGATGATGTACTCAGCTGACCTTGTTCCTTTAGGGTATGAAACAACACTTTTAGGGACTTATAATCCCTTGGTTTATGGACATATAAAATTGGGGTTGCAGTGCCCAAATATGTCTATAACAGTTGCCCCCTAAAGCATGAGATCATAAATCTTTTGATGTCGGGTGAAATGCTTTACCATGAGGATTCGAGGTTTTTCGAACTGGAAGGTGACCTGTAATAAGATACAATACAATACATTTTCTTCATAATATTTTCATGATCTAGCTGAGGCAGGCATTCCCATGCTTACCTTTATAAATTCATTTTCATGTACATTGGACAGACAACCGTCTGTATGGCAGACTGATGATTCTAGTAGAGCCGTCATCCTTTGGTTTGGATGATTATATGTGCAACTATGATGTACATTTGATGTCTTTATTTTCCTGAATATGTCACAGCCCAGATGGATGAAACTAGATCCGGGGTCTTCAAACTCATTCAGTCTTCGCCCAAAGTACAAGTCGATCCATGTGAAAAGATGTTCTGAAGTCGAACATGGAAAGACGTCGCCTGATTACTAGCCAATGATTTAAGTCGTTAACAAGTGCAAGAGGAATTACTGATAATGATAATGACCCTCAAGGTACTGCAGTATAATTCACGTGGTGTGAAAATGGGACTTGACGTCGAACACCACGCAAAATATTTCGGTCGAAGGCCATTGATGTAAACTTATCGTCGGAAGTGAGAAACTTGCCAATGAGGCATGCAAGCTTCAAAGTACTGAAAGGGTTGTTCCTAAGTCAACTTCTTGGATAATGAGCTGATATCGACAAGAAGTGACCCGTCGTAGGAGGGCCTTAATGAATCCCACATGTACGACATGAAACGAAGCAAATGATTTTGTGGAGGTGAAAACGATCTGATGATACCAGGTTCAGGGTGGCAGTCATGAAAGAATGAAGGGTGAAGGTATTGCAGTGGATGAGACACAAGCTGGGTTGGTGAATTCTCTGAGCGACTTCTCTTGAACATATCAGCGACACTGAAATGGATTGGTAGTGTCAACCCCAAAAATGGATGGTACGGTGGACCAATGGTGATATGACTGGTGAACGGAATAACCCAACCCGACTCAATCATGGTGATGGAGTGAAAGTGTCATGTTCAAGAGTGACCTGCTACCAATAAAGTTTCTTCAAGTTTTCTTCCCTATTTTTCCCCAGTCATTTCTGACCAATACCTTTATTTTTATCAAGCTTGAGGAGGATAACATATGCTTGTTCTATAATTTTCCCTTTCGGAAAACTCATCGCTATGTTTTAATGAGCCTAGCGACAATGAAACTCGTTCTTGTCTGCATGGACAAGTTTTTTGCTATTGTTTTAACGAGTTTAACGACAAAGAAAACTTGTTCCTTTTCAATTTTAGAGAGTCTAAAAAGAGTCGGAAAGGAAACTCCAGTAATCCTTTTTTGTAATATAATCCCATAAGTCTGAAAAAGTATAAAATAATATGAAAGGGATGACTTTTCGATAGTTTTAATGAGCAGAACAAGACAAACGCTCGATCTTTTTGTGCAATGATCCCTCAGGTCCAAAAAAGATTAAAATCTAGAGGAGGGATGGCACTTCCAATCACTTTAACGAGCTGGAGAGGCGAATTGCTCGGCAATATTTTCATATTTTACGAGTCAGATGAAAAGAGCTTAAAGAAGACTCGTTTTTTGGGCAACGAGTGATGATTTTGGATAGCAGCTGGTTCTAGGTAAGGTTTGGAACTTTTCAATCACGGCAGTGTAAGAAGGTGGCTAATAGGATCACTCATCGCAATTGTTCCTCAAAAGGGGTAAACAGTCAAACTGAGGCATATGATCGGCTAGAAAGAGTGGAGGTGATGGTAAGGACATGACCAACGCTCAAAAGTTGATAATTATGCGATCCCAATGGTTATTTACCAGAGGTGGATTCATTTTTTAATGAGCTTAAACTCTGGTGGAACATATGCTCATTGCTAGGTTTATTTTTTAACGAGCTTGAACTTCGCGTAAAACTGCTCGTGACTATGTTTATTTTTTAACGAGCTTGAACTTTGAGGAAACATTGCTCGTAACTAGGTTTATTTTTTAACGAGCTTGAAATTTGCGGAAACATTGCTCGTAACTAGGTTTATTTTTTAACGAGCTTGAACTTTGCGGAAACATTGCTTGTGAGGTTTGTATGCCCCTAGCATGATGAAAGGGAGAGTCTCTTGTAACCATTGCGGTGAAGTAGGACAACTTCATCTAGAATAGACAAAGGTGAATGGTGTGACAGACCAATCACATAATCTGCAAGGACGCTTATCTTTACAGCTAGGTGCATGCCCCCCAAGCTTCATCACATTCACCAGACTACTCATGGAAATTAGGTGGATGGAATGAAGGTTCAAGAGATACCGATTTTGCTCAGAATCCAACGTATTTACAGTATTTGATAGAAAATAAAAAACTGAAGGATGGTTAAAGTCACTAGAATAATCTTTGTGGTAATTTGGGAGATGGGAACGATGGTGGTAATCTTTCCGTGGTGCCTCTCCTATCATCATTGACTGAATGATTCCTTCGTCTGTAGAATCTACATGCGACCAAGGATCTGAAAAGGTGCCATATTCCTTAGACCTGTCTATCCAAGCACTCGATGAGCGTTGATTTGGGTTTGCCCCCTAGGCCAAGAAAATTGATTGCTACAATATTTCTATTGGGCTTGGGGGCAATACCCGACGATGATCCATGCTGACAAAATGTTCGGGAATCTTTTGAATCTTTTAGATATAGAAGATATCATATTGTAGGTTTCCACCGTGGCCACTTCCGCCAGATTACTCGGAGGTGGTAGGGAAAAAGTACCCATTAAAGTAGGGTATTTTAGGAGGCCTACTCTGATATTTTGAAGTGATCGAGAGTTTCCATGGATCATTGGAATGAATGCTTCCTATAACTTGTGAATTGTTGGAGAGGAAGGTTTGTTGATCAACGATTGTAATTCCTCCTTGAAAAGGAAATGCAATATTTCTAAATTATGTTGACACAACTGTAGCCATAGCATAAATCCAGGGCCTTGATATTGTAATCGAGGTTTCCATCGATAACTTCGACATCAATTTCTACTATTTCCCCCCCTAGTTCAACTTGAAAGTTACTTAAAATCCCGTACAGGGTGTATGTTCATCGATCGAATTCTTTTAATGTCGTTGACGATCGTGAAAAGGGTGGTGAGCCTAAATTTTTCCAACAACTCATTGACATAATGCATGTAGATGCCCCCTAATCAATAATTGTTCGATGAATAGTTTTGTTGAGGGTTTTCACTTGGATGAGGAAAGCGAGTTGAGCTAGTAACTGAGGTTCATATCCTTTATGATTAAAGGCCACATGATTGGAATCTGCTGGGTCAATCCCACCTATTGCTAATAATAGAGCCTGCTTTTGGGAGGGACAATTTTGTAGTACTTCAAGTGTCGACATAGCAGATGGCAATTGGGCCAGATCCTCTACTATATTATAATTCTGTGCTACTCAGGAATGAGGATTAAATGTCGTTTTGTGTACTACTCCCTTTGGCAGCTTTATTGTTAGCTCAGGAATGATGGGTGGCACAACTTCGGTTGAAGTTGTTGTCGAACTACAAGGTTGATCTGCAACCTTGTTGTTTGACAGCTGTGGATTCCCGTAATATTTATTCCTTGTCGATATCAAAGCATCATTTTGTTGTTTCGAAATGGACAACATAAGCACTTGGGAAGGGGAAACATTGTCGCTAGCAACCACATTGGTTTCTAGGTTTGGAAACAGATCAGTCAATACCGCTGAGGTTTTTGAGTTCTTGAAGAGTTTCTTAATCTCAGCTTTATGTGGACAATCTTTCGTCCAATGATCCTCATCGCATATGTGACATCCTAAAGGAGGCTTCCTTTGCCCAGAAGGTTTCGCAGAAGATTTTTCAGGAGACAAATAATCTTGTTTCTTCTTTTTGTTTTTCTTTTTCTTCTTGCCCCCTGGTTGCTTCGGTTCTTTGCCTTTGTTGGTCGACACGAAATTAACCTCCGAGGCAAGAAGTTCTTCATTTGTATTTTGACTGGAAACCGTGCGGGCTTTCTTAGATGTAGCCCTTGCGGTTTTCATGCTTGTTGTACCTATCACGCCATCGCCAGCATGAGAGTCCTTGTTTGATTTAGGAGGAGGAATGGAAAACTCTAGTTTAGGAGCATCAGGGATTTTGTCATAGAGCGTTCCAGACTGAGTATAGATCAAGACTAGATATTACGCTCGAGCAATGACTTGCTCTTCAGTGACAACACCCCCCCCCCCCCCCCTTAGCCACATCTTCTGTAATAGAAGGTAACAATGACTTAATAAACCATTCAACTAGCAGCTGATCAGGAACATATGTTTTTACCATCTGACGACGATGTCGCCACTCATGAATATGATCAGATATGTGAGTGGCTGTCGTCTGCTTAAAATTGGTAAGAAGCTCCATTCCTATTTCATACCTTATTGGTAGCTGAAAATGGGTTAAAAAGATGGTGGCAAGGGCACTGAAGTTATCAAATGAAGCTCTAGGCAATTCGATGTACCATTTTGTTGCCGGACCAGTTAATGTTCACTGAAAAAGGTGAAGCCTAATCGAATCATCATTGAGAGTGTTGGAAAAACACCACAGATGAAAGGTCATCACATGATTCGACATATCTTCACCCGGATTTCCATTGAATTTAGGAATATCTGATGGAAGTTTATGAGGAATCGCCAGCCACCAAGGGGCATAAGCAATTGGATCATTTGTTAGCCGATTCAGATCTGGTAATTCTAAAGTTGCCACGAAAGGAAACTGTTGATTCAGGTTTGGCGAAGCATACCCAGGGTAAGATGGTATCACCTGAGTAGTGGGTCTTTACATACCAGCATAATTTATTTGATGGTGATAACTTTGATAAGGTTGATGGGAATAACCATTATGATATGATTTATGGTGACTATTTTGAATATACGACTGCCCATTACCTGCAAAGCTTTGTTTCTCAGGTCCTCGGTAAGCTTGTTGGAATTGCGATTGTTGATATTACACCAGCCATGGTTGTGAAGCCATTTGCTGTTGTCCAATGTTGGATGTTTGACCAAGATGAGGGATGATAGTACCTGTTTAAGCCTAAGTCGCTCCAGTTAAGGAGCCACTAATCGGAAATTGTGGTTGTGTAGTGGAGACAAGAGGTTGTTGTATCACAACCTAAGAGACTTGAGGTTGACATACAACAGGAAACGCTTGTACTTGCAACACTGTCACAATAGCCAGTGTAGTGGGGATATTCGACACAGGTAGATTTGGTTGTATTGAATATACAACTCTTGGTTGTTGAGGCAGTATTGGCACCCAACCATTAGATGTGATTCCAGCTTGACCCGAATTTTGTTGTGAACTCTCATATGGTTGTTCTCCCAGAGGGAACAATGAAAGGGCATACTGGCCCCCATATGGCGGCAATGCAGTGTTCAAAGGAAAGATTGGTCTCTGGAGACTAGACTGCCCAAATTGATACTGTTGCGAAGGATCAATTTGCTGAGACTCAACATAAGAAATTCCAGATATTATTCTAGATGAACAAATGGGAACAGAACATACTGTCGAAACAGTCTGTGGGTGGACTTCATCTAGTGATTGAGAGCTAGTTGGGACAGATGGTATACCAGCGAACATTGTCGGAGTGGCGGCAAGAGGTTCTGCTACTGTTGTGTCAGATGACACAGTCCTAGATGTTGATGGTTGTTCAGACATATTGAGTCTATCCAAAAGATTTCCTAGCGATTCTACATGAACTTGCAATGAAGGATGACTAACTTCTGTCGTAGAAGGATATAGGTGGATCCCAGTTCCAAAATGCAATCGAGTACTGGATGGAAGATCCTCCGTAATCTCCTATATAGCAATCAGTCCAGGTGGAAGAGGTAGACCGTCAGGTCCGTATAATATTTCTAGTGCCAAAGAAGGTATAGACTCTACAGCGACAAATGCTGGAGGGGTAACACCTTTTGAATCAACCCTAGATGGAGTTGGTTCAGGAATAGAAGTGTTTACCGTTACACTAGGATCAGTTCTAATGTCCTCTTGTAACTGCAAAACTTCTTCTGTAGAGGCAGGGATACCAGAAATAGTTGGAGTAATTGGAGTCTTTGAGGATGTTGGAACACAAGTTTCAAACAAACCAGGAGACTTTGACTCAGTTAAACGAGTTCGCTTGGCCCGAAATGGTTTCATTTCTGGAGTCAAAGACGGCTGACACGTTAGTCTCCGTGAACAATGAGGTTTTGATTGACTTTCTTCCACGATTGCGGATTACTTGATCAACTCAAAATAAAAAGGGGAAAAAGTTATTCCGAATTAAATGAATTTTATGATGCTTTGACACAACTTGCTTTTTCAATTTTTAAGAGTCGAGAAAAAGCTAAAAGATGACTCTAGTCGCCTTCGATTTTTAATGAGCCTGAAGTGACAAGTGCTCAGATGGACCTTTTCTTTTAAGGAGTCTGAAAAGGAATGAAAATGACTACTCTAGAAATCTAGACAGAGGGATTACCATACCAATCGCAAAACTACAGAATACTTTTTACGGTACGACAGTGAATCTTCCTGAATGTTGTGTTCAGTGCATTGCAATCGATAGGGCGGCAAACACAACTTCCTAAGGATAAAGGATATAGCCTATTGTGGTCTCCCAATATATACTCAACGGTATGTGGGAGCACAAGTCCGTACTAGAACTTGTTGTCTCAAAGAGGAGGAATCACCCAACCTACGATGAAAGTGATAGTTACTAGGCTTTACGACAGTGGAATATGTCTCTAGCCTAGACTTCTAAATGTTGTGTGTTAGGTTCCAAAGCATTTTTATGTTCATTGAAATTTATTTTACAGTTGATCTTTCTTAAGAAGTTTGCCTTTAAGGTTCACCGCGTGATGTAGATATACAAATCCTATATATGCAATCTAAGATGATAAATAGTCATTTATTTCTCTTTTTGCAATGAAAATCCTAGCTACTAAGGAAAGAGAAGCGAAATTCTTTCAACAAAGAGCAAAGATCACACACTAAGATGCACTATCCTAAATCAATCTCCACAAGCAGTCTAAATGCAAATGCACATGCATGTATTTGTTTTCCACTTTCTTAATGTGTGGATGACAAAAAGAATGCTAAGTACAAATTTGAACTATCTTTTCTTTCAAAGTGACAATACTAACAATTTTCTTTTCAAAAGATGAAGGGAAGGCAAGGAAAACACTTTGCAATTTTGAATTGAAAACTGCTTTTGACACTTGATATACTATTAATTCAAATCAAATACAAGAGTAACAGTGTAATCGACTATCAAAAAGAGGAGGATTCATTTATTTGACTTAAAACGACACTTGCGACACTTTCAAATCAAAAGACGACAGTTCAATTAAGCTACTGTTTGTAAAGGAGAACTGTAAATGGAAAAAAAATACATAAAAACATTCACAATTCTTTGTACAATGGGGGCTAAATAATGCAAAGGAAGGGAGTTTCAATAGTGGTATACTGATCACAAACAACAAAACTCCTGAATAAAGTTGAAGACAATGAAGAAAAAACCAAAATCTGGAGGTAGAAACAGTCTTATATGATCATCGCACCTATAGCACAGGGAAACAGGGATGCATCTCACCTACAACACACGAGAGGTGTGATGCATCCAGAATGTCAAAAGGAGATAGTGCGATGGTCCAGAGACGAGACTGGGCTTGATTTTTTTGTCACAGTTTGTAGCTTAGTTCAGGGATTTAGGCTGAGCTAATGATAGTCAGTAAATACAAAGAATAGGGGCTGATCTAATGAGGTTACTTGAGTCACCACCAAGGCACTTAGGATGTTTGCAAGTTAGATGTTTAATTCATAAACTAACCTAGAGATTGACTGAAGCAGCATTCATCTACTTTGCAATTGCATAGCAAAAGCAGTTCGAAGGTTAGCTGGCTTAACTTCAGGCTTCGTTTGTAGTTTATAAAGTAAACAAACTAGAAACAAGCAAACAAGCTATTCGCTCCCCATCGGAGTCGCCATTTTGTTATCGGGAAAACTAGTGTCCATTCAGAGCTGCTAGTCCCACTAAGATGAGTAGCTATCTTAGAAACAAACAAACTAAAGTTACTTGCATTTTCCTTTATGAGAAATAGATGAAAGAGAAGTAGAGAGTACCAACCTCTATCTTCTGCTTGGCTCCTAGCTTGTTTCCTCTCCCCTTTGATAGATCTTTGCCGCTCCTTCCTCGCTTGTCCCGCTTCAAAGAACACGTGTAGAGTCAAAGCAACATAATACCATCAAAGCATAGAGATCTGTAATAATAAACAATATAGGATCAGATATATATTGACCATACAAATGCATATATCAATTCAATATTCAAAGACATACAAGAATATGGAGGAAAACTCAAATAGCTTTATTGATAGAAGTAGTAGAAGAGAGGATTACAACCCATTGATCTGACCCAGTGTCATCCTCCCAGCATGAAAGCCCTTCTTCACCTCATGAAAAGCTAGATCACCCAACACTATGATTTTCCACAGAGAAACCAACAACACTTCCTTACAAGATGCAAAATTCCAACCTCTGGATCTCTAGGATGAGGGATCCATATATAGATGTTTGCAAGTGGGTGAGTCAGCTTCTGGGTTTTTGATTAGTGTCATTTCTCTGATAGTTCTCATTCCACTTGGAGATTTCATGATCTCTTACTCATCCCTGGGTGAATTTAGAGAGGCAAGTGTCACAGGAGAAGTTTCTGGAAGATTCCATGATCATCCACCTTGCAAACTGTCTCTGCCATTTGTCTACTCTCACCCATCACATCCCATAGAAGGGCTTTTCAGTATGCATCGCACCCTTCGTGTGCCTTAGGTGGGATGCATCACACTTTGACCATGGAGCAGGTGAGATGGTCCAGTTTTGACCAGTTTTGAGCAGTTTTTCATGGAGAACTTCTGGGAGATGATGTAATCAGCTGACCTTATTCCTTTAGGGTATGAGACAACACTTTTAGGGACTTAGAAGCCCTTGGTTTATGGACATATAATATTGGAGTTGCAGTGTCCAAATATGTCTATAATACACCTTCAGCATCAACCGAGGTATTTTGTATCCATTTGGAGACCTGATTTTTATACCTAGGGTTTTTCGAAAGTTCTGAAAGAGGAATTGGGATTTTAACTCTTTCTAACTCTTTTTCAACATTAAATGTAGTCAATAAATTTTTGTCATTTTGAGGAGTATCAATTGACTGATCTAATGGTGAATAAAAGTCATTTGAGACTAAGTAGTTTTTGCATGAGGTTCAATTGCTGGAGTTTCCTTAGGAGGTCTTCCAGGGCCAGGCTTAGGCATAAGGTCATATCTTTTGTTTAACTCTGCAATTAAAAATTAAGAGAAGGCATGGTATTTAGAAACCTGTGAAGATTCTTGATCTTCTTGAACCTAATTTTGTTGTGTAAGAGGAATAATGACTATTTGATCAGAGGAAGTATCCATATTATTTATATCTTTAGGGATGGTCATAGTATTATCATCAGGTTGTTGATCATCTATCAAAAAAGGAGTGGGAATCTGATGATCATTACTAGGTCTTTGACGAATTTGTAATTGTGGATTTCTGTTATGCTGACCTTGATTTTGATTTTTGGGTCTAGAAATGTTTGTTGAATTGTCCTAGTTTGAGTCTCAATCTTGGAAATTCTATTGATAGATTTCTAAGAAGAGAAGTTATTTCATCTATTTTAGAATCTTCAATTTTAGTCTTAGAGGAACTAGAAGCCTCTGGTGTTAATTTGAGTTTTCTTTGGGCCTTTTCCTCTTTAGCTTTCAAAGAAGTTGAAGCAGCCCTGTTTGCTTCTACCTCAATAGAATTTGTTTGCATATCTTCAAGAGTTCTTGAAGTTCTCTCTCTCGGCATAACAACAGAATCATCATCAAAGGCTTTAGAAAATCTAGACTTTGCTGCTGCTACAGGGGGTTTACAATTAGGGGGCATTTTATGAGAAATCTTATTGAATCTTTTGATAAAGTCTGATACATGTTCACCGAAATTTCTTTTGAGCTCATCAAACTTAGTGAGAAAGTAAAGAGGATCTTTTTTCACACCCTACTGGTTTTTAAATATATTTGTAAGTTCTTCCGAGTTTCTAATGGAATTTGCAGGTAACTGCCTAAACCAAATTCTTACATTAGTGATTGTACAAACAACCTCATGTAAACATTTTCTTGTTCAATATTCATGTTATCTGCAAAGTCTAAAAAGTCTTGAAGATGGTCTTTAGCAGAAGGACCAATTTCCCCATTATACCTGGGAAGGTATTTCAAGTATTCAGCTGGGAGTGCATCGAGATTAGGAGGTAAGACTAAAGTTGCATATCTAGCCTGTATAATAGGTTGGAAAGCCATAGTGGGAGGTGGTGTATGAGGTGTTTGGGTGGATGAAGAGGTTGAAGAAGATGAAGAAGGGGTTGAAGAAGGTGATTGAGGGGGTGAAGAAGGAGGGGATCTCCTGAATGATTTTAAAGGAGTCTTAAGAACTAACTTTTGGACCTATGGATGACTACCCTCTTTTGTTTCAAAGAGTGGATTTGAATACACAAAGAAGGTCTCTTCAGGATGTTCAGAAGTAGAAGCTTCAGGTTGTCCATAAGTGGGAGGAAATGAATAAGTGGTAGGGGATATGAAATCTGTTGGTTTGTATGCTGGTAAATTAACACCCAAGTCAAACTCAGTTTTAGGTGATCCTGGTGGTAGTGAGGGTTTTGGATGAGTTTCAAATGAATGAATGAGGAATGTTGATTTAAAATCAAGTCTCTTGTTTAAGAGTTCAGCAACCCTAGGTGATAGGTGGGAGTAATCTGGATTGGATGGAATTTTATTATCAGGGTCAAATGATGCTAAATCTTTAGACTGCAAGATTGAAGAAGAAGAAGAAGAGGGTTGATGTCCCCTTTTAGAATTGGCTTTTCTCAGAATTTTTTCAGGGTCTGACAAAGGATCAACTAAGTCAGCCTCTAAACGAAATCTGGTGTGCTTAAAAGGTGCTAGTTTGGGAGAGTGGAGTCATTAGGTCAAAGATTTTAAACTTTCTAGACCTTTAATCACCTTAAAGGCATAGAATACATATCGTTTCCCCAGGAAAAATTAATGAAATTTGAGTCCCATGGCAATGGCACCAGTTTGATGTTGTACCTTTGAGATAATAATGGTCAGCTATTATGCTAGAGCATCTAAGATAAATGTTTTGGGGGTTTTGTTTTAATTTGGGATACCAATGGACGAAATAGATATAGAACTGATGTGCCTAACCTCTTGAATAATATCAATATCTCAGCAGAGGGATGTTATAAATATTTACACAGTGAAATAACTTTTATGATGATGAGCAGAAATAGAAAAATGTATGATTGCCACAATTTTCAAATTGAAAGCTAGATAATCATAAGTATGAAAACCTTTAAACCATGTTTACATGTTTGAGAAAAATACACATGTACTTACAAAAGATGCTGATGATTTATTAATTTTGAGGGAAATAATTAAACAAACAGTCCATTAACTCATTCTCTTTATAGATTAACACTTCAGAAAGCTTATAGGAATAAATTGAAATACAATTACTCCTACCTAGTTATCCCTGCAAGTCACAAGTATATGAAGAAAAACATAATGAATGACACTGGAAACACTTATAAGAAACACAAACTGTGCAAAACAGAATTCAGAATCCTTCACTTCGTATTAATGATCTAGAAAGATTAATTACATCAAGTGTCTAGAAATGCTTCTTCAAGGGTGCAACCTTTTAATAACTTGTGAAGAGAGTTATTTATACAATAGTAGGACAAAAAATATGCTTAACTGCTTTTACGAAAATGGATTATTCACACAATAAAAAATAAAACTGTCTGATGATCTGGAACTGCTTTGGTGCTACGTTGTTTGATGACTATTGTTGAAAAAGTTGAAAAATGGTTGGAGCTGGCTAACTGTTTCCACAAAAACTGAATGTTGTTCCATTATCCTCAATCCAGTAAATTTGTTAATTCTTCCCAGCGTTTCTTATTTGGGATAGAGATCTTTGTTACCCTCCTATATATTTCATCCATCTCGATATATTTATTAAAAGTGGGTTTTACCAAAAATGTGTGCTTGATTTCATCCAGGATGAAGAAAGAATCCCTGTGTGTTTTTACTATAAGAGCTGGTATTGCTGATCCTTTGATATTGGCTACTGAAGCTGCATGGTTGCCCACCTCTGTTAACTTTTTGACATAATCCTCAATTGGCATTAATTTATCATTAATAACCATCATAGAAGGTAAACCTTTGCTGATCAAAGGTTTAGTTTTGTTGAAAAATATCTGAACCATGTTGTTAACATTGCTGCACTTTTCTTGTAGCTGAAGGTTGAGATTTCTCTTAGTGATAATATTCTTCACTTCTAATATTGTTGCATTTTTGTCACTTATCCTTAACTCCTCAAGCTCATAATCATCCTTGGAATTGAGAAATTTTCTTATATCAGAGGCAGTCTTTGGCATATACTCCAGCTGCCTATTTATGGATTCCACTGCTTCCTAGGCTTTCTCCAAAAGATCTTTTTGGCTGAATATTATCTTAATGGAGGGCCAAATCTCCTTGATTGCCTCTGTGATTTCTTCCCATAGAATTTCTTTTGCTAAACCCAACTTGTTTCCTATGAAGGAATCTGTGAGTTCTTTCTTCAACACTTCCACTTGGCCTTTAAGTCTGTTTGTTTCAGTTGTGCATGTACTGTTTAATATAGACTTCAAGAGTTGTAATTATTTGAGTTCATCCTTCAATTTATTGATTTCTCTTGTCTGGATAGACAAGTTCTAAACAACTTCAGTAAGTTGTTCAGCTCCTTTTGCTGTACCTGTTGCTGATGCAGAGGCTGTAGTAGAAACTCTGGTGATGGGAACTATTGCAAGAGAAACTACATATATTGAAGTTTGGATGTTCTTGATAGATTTCTCCTTCTCCTTAACCAATATTTCCATCTACTCCTCCATTTGTTTAATTTGCAAATTCTATTCTATGATGAGCTTCATCATGTCTAACTTTTGAGTCTCTATCTCCTCGATTTATTTGGCCATTGGATCCTTAGATGTTGGTAGTTTCAGTTGTTTCTTTAGTGCTACAACTTTAGTGTTTTTTTTCTTAATGAGCTCCTCTGCAGCATTTATGTTTGATGGATCATATCCCATCCTTAGCACTAGATTTTCTAGGGACTGAATCTTGGTATCCTTTGCTAACGAGGAGACCTTCTCCAACTTCAACTGTGACTAAATGTTGGCCAATGTAACCTGCAATTTTGACAAAATCATAACAGTGTTTGTCAAGGTTGAAGCAATCATCTATCCATTTTGTTTGTGCATCTCAATTTGATCAATTGGTTGCACATCCTGGACATTGAAATCAAAAGAAGTATGTTTCTAATATTATGTTGCAGTCCTGGGCTGAGGAACTTGGGACTACAAGAAATCCATTTGCATCTTCCCCTTCTCAGAGTCAAACATTGAAAGAAGCCTGGCTTGAGAACTGAAAGAATGCTTCCAGAACTGGGTGTAAGTATTCAACTTCAATTCCTCATTCTTTCTTTTGATTTCACTAAAGACATGGAAGATGTCTTCCTCTTTATTCTCTAGAATGCCTCCAGCATGTTGGACTATCTGCTATTCATAAGAAGTGGTAGACTGAGTTGGAGATTGTATTTATTGTCCACTAAACTGTGAATCAATATCCATAGAGCCCCTTTGCTTTTCTTCCTGTGAAAGACCTTGAAGCCTTGGCTTGTTGTCTCTGTTACAGGTGAAGATTGTTCTTCCCTCCCTTTCTTGGCTGCCTTTTCCTTTGCAATTGGAGTTTGCATATTTGATGTAGAGACTACCTGCTCCTCAACCTCCTGGAGGGTATTCTTTGTCCATTCCAACTGATTCTTGAACTATTCTATCTTATGCCTAGTTGTATGATGATATGGTGTGAATTTATTCTCCACTCTGAGTTTCGAGATGACTCCTAATGGGTGAAAATTTCATTTCTTTTAGCAACTTATCAGCTTCTTCCCATGCTGCCCTAGTGTTACAAATGAAGGGACCAACTTGAGCTTTGAGCTTAAATTGCGATTTCTTTTTGGCCGCTACAAAATGCACTTCATCTACATTCAATCTTTGCCTCAAGTACTCCAGTGCAAATATTCTAACAAGAAGGTACTTTGGCAGTTTGTATGGTGGAAGCTCACAGCCAAAAACCA
This sequence comes from Pinus taeda, assembly GCA_000404065.3. Taxonomy (NCBI): domain Eukaryota; kingdom Viridiplantae; phylum Streptophyta; class Pinopsida; order Pinales; family Pinaceae; genus Pinus; species Pinus taeda. The sequence goes on along the minus strand of APFE031592087.1, from coordinate 263,178 downwards.
TGATTTTTGTGTATTTTTGGTAGCAATACCAATCTCCTGTTGCAGCCTGATCTATGAACTGAAGTTCTTTGATAATCTCCTCACTGATCCTTGGTAATGGGGTGCTGCTCATAAGGCTGAGCGTTGGATGAATGAATAATTCTATGAACTGCTTGTATGTGAATTCTTCTTTCTTCTTAATCCCCATTGAAGTCCAAAAAATCATTGACTGTTGTTGTCCTTCTTCATCAAGTTTCTGCAAAGGGAATGGGAATTTGTCTCCCTGAAAATATATAAATAGATAAACAAGTAGTGAAGCATAGTTGAACACTTCTTCAGTGTTAAATTTGAAAAATTGCTCATGTATGGTTTCAGCTATGAAATGACCAAAATCATAAATATCAATAGGCTTAGAATCAGAAGAAAACATGTGTAAGAAACCGAGGATGGCTTCATTGACAGATTAGTCAGAGTGATAACCAAGCGAATAGGACAGGATAGTAGTGATATGCCTGGTTCTATCAGGAAACATAGATGAATCATATGGTGGGTTTCTCTTTGGTAGAGGACTACCAATTTCTAAAAACAGGTCCAGGGTTTGGGATCTCTTGGTAAATTCTAGTTTGTTATAATCTTCTATCAAGTTTTCATGAGAAAAAGGATGAGTTGGTGTAATGGCACGGGCTTGCAACATTTTCTTAATTGAATCAACGTTAATAGGACAGAGGATTTCTCCAGTAGGTGAGATAATGAATCACTGGCTAGGATCATAGGATTCATGGAATTTTATCACAAACTCTAGAGCTCTGTGTATTTGTGAAAAAATATAATGGGGTAATTGGGATTCCCAGAGCCTAATTTCATCACCCTAGTCAATTAGTTGCTCTTCCCACCAACAATAAATTTCAAATAAATAAAATAGAGAAGAATTCTCAATGATTTTGCAATCCTTGTCAACTAATGGAGTATGGTGGAAATCAACCTGTGGTTGAATTAGAGGATTTGACACTTCTACAATTGTTTTTCCATTGGGAGGCATTTTGGCAAACGAAAGTGTGGATTGTAAATGACAGAATGATTAGAAAAGGGAGTAAACATAATGGATATAGGTAACTAACAAGTGGACCTGGAAAGGTGTGCTTGCGAACAGGATAAATGGCTGCTAGAATGTCAGACAGTGGCTGAGCTGTTGAGCAGGCGAGCTTGAAGAATACTCTTGGTGTAGAAGTTAATTGTGTAACCTTTAAATTGTATGGCAAAGTGCTTATAAAGAGAAAAATGGAGTGGAAGGGTGGTGCCGAGTGTTTGAAAGTTCATTAATTATCCAATGTGTTAATTAACGAACATTTGGTTATAAATGCACGGGAGCGGAAATGAATGGGCAATGGATAGGTGGTCGATGATTGGACGAGAGATATGAAGTGGAGCTTGACATGGAGGTGACATGGAGTGGCAGTAACGACTATGAAGGATACCGCGTTCGGGGGTAAGACAGAGCAGTTTGTGGTTTTGATATTTTTAGTCCCAAAAGACTAAAAGGTACTTTTGTGGTCTATATGGGCGGTATTAAAGACTACCCATTTTGGGACCCCCCCCCCTCCCTGGTGATAAACTTTGGACGGTGAATGAGGGCCAAAAGGGAGTGTGGGCCGTATGATTGCGGAGGAGTGTGCAGGATGAGAGGTGAGGTGGAGGGAGTTTATTGTATGAGCGGGGAATGAATGGTTAGGTTGCAATATGGTAGGCGGACGCAGGGGCTGTGGGTCTGGGTGATTTTAATAAATGAAGTGATAGCATATCGCAAATCGCACATTCTTCCACCCAAGGGTTCATTCCATTATGAATTATGTGATGCGATATTGTAGGTTTTAACCCCGTACAGAAATTACCTGCATACGAATTCTAAATCACAGGAAAAATAAAAATGCGAGAGCATAACACATAAAACACGTATACATAGAGATTTCCCACTGGATCCCAAAACCATGGACTACCAGCTTGATTTTTCATTATGTTCCTTTCAATGTTACAATACATATTTATACATGCTGAAGCATCCAATACCATGGACCGAAAAACATCGCGTCCAAAACCATGGACCGAAAACCATCGCGTCCAAAAAACATGTGCGAAAATCATGCACAAAACCATAGGTGGGTTCGCCCAACATAACATAGGGTCCAAAACCAAAATTTTCCGGGGCGCTGCCCTGGACCCCATAAAGTGGGGTTACGGGGACCCCTCAAACCCCCTATTAACTATGTGGAAAGAATATAACACAACCCAACAGATATGATCCTACGGTTAGGAATCAACAGTCATCCAAAGGCTGTCAATGGTATCGCACGTTGCACTTTCCTCTACCCAATGGTTCATGCACTTATGAATTATGCGATGCAATATGATCCTATGATCAGGAATCAACTGTCATCCAACGGTTGACAACGTTATCACAAATCTCACTTTCTTCCACCCAACGGTTCATTCCATTATGAATGATGCGATGTGATATTGATCTTTTAGGAAATAACCATTTCAGCGTTTGAAACTTTCACGTTTCTACCTACCCTTCTATTCCTAACTTTTACTTATCCTTCCAAAGTGCATTTGAACTAGCAACCCAATATTTTCTTTTTATGAACAATCTACCTCTATTCCTTATTTCTTCCATTTGCTCGGATTAAACTGTTGAGCCAATTTATTTTATACCGATGAGAACAAATCCAATTATGATGCAACTGTATAATTGGATAAAATAACCTAGTGTGGCATCTAAACAAACTGCACACAACTATTATTTTTCAAACTAAATTTAGAACAAAGTAGTGGCATTTAGATTGGCAACACTTTCAGAGTTGATTTCTTATTCTTTTTTGTCTGACCTAACATTTTATTTTTCCTTCATTTTTTAGAGCATTTACCCTAACGTTTTCTTTGATATGGTCATATTTATAAAAAATATTTTCCTAACATTTTTTATTCAACATTCCTTTTGTACATATCCTATCTTAAGATTTTGTAAATACATTTTCATTTTTTGTCTGATTTATTCTAACTCATCAAAACCAAAAAATGCTACAACATCAGTCATATACTAAGGAGTGTAGAGCAGTGTTTACAGTAGAGCAGGAGGATCAGTAGCAGATTCAACAACAACACAATTTTCTGAGCAGACAGTTGCAGACACATTTGATTTCGTTTATTTTGTTTGGATGCTTTTTGGTTGTAGATGTATATGTTGTAGTAGCAACAACAACAGTGACAAGAGTTGCATGCAAAACATTCCAAAGGTACCGTATCGGGATAGAGTTGAATTCCTTTCTTGTTGAGAGGGAATGTTTAAAATATCAACAAGAAATGTTAAAAATAACATCAAGAAAAATCCTAATTTAATTTGTCCCTGAATTAAATTAGGATTAAATTGTAATTCTAATTATCATAGCAACTTGTAATAGTTAACTAATCAGTTGATTCACATTGGGAGTCTATATAGAGTCATGTAGAGTGGTTCTTAAAATTTAGGGCACAAGTTGAGTTCTTTTGAGTTGTAATTATGTAATTCAGTTTAATTGAGTTAAATTCAGTTAAACTAGTTCCAACTGATGGAGGAATTAGTGGGAGATACAGTAGTGGGGTGTAACCAACACTACTCAACCAGTAAACTGAAGATTCACTCATAATTAACTCATGCATGTCAGATAAGAGAAAGACCTAGTTGAGATTAGAGTTCAAGGACAATGTACTATCAGTTGTATAATCATTTGAATTGTACAAGTGGTGCATGCAATCAGAGGAAGGCTATGATGGATTGTGCAGTTATGGATGAGGATTTTCCCAATTAAATATGGGTTAATTCCCTAGGATATGACGCAAGGAAATAGGAGCTTGGCAGGAAACATATTTGGATAAGTATTAGCTTGAGCTTGTTTGTGAAGTAGTGACATAAATTGAGATTGTGCAGAGGTTTCTCAAGCTTGAGAAAAACATTGTAATCTTCTCATATTTTATGATTAATGCAATATACATATAACATGGGTTTTTAGCTATGGCTTTCCCTAGAAAATTATTGTGTTATGTGTGATTGAATTATTTCACTTTTATGCTTCGTGATTTCATCGATCATTTATTGTTTCCGCTGATGAGTAGAGTAGATTCAAGTCAATTGTTTTAGTATATTACAATCTGCAGTTTGAATCTACAAGGAATTTCTACAACTAGAAAGTGTAAGTATAACTTAAATTCATATTGCGTTTGTAGGTCTAAAAACAATATATTAAAGAATTGACTAAACAACAAAAGTTGATACATTTCACAATGAGTGACTTCATATTAAAATCATCTACATGAAGTTATAGCCTAAAATTCAACAAACTTTGGCATGCACCACTCACTCTCTCATACATACACACACAACTAGTTTAAATCCATGTGTAACTGTGAGTTTATAAAATGTTGAGAGGAATCAAATCTCTCACGTGTAAATATCTTTCAAACTATACAATTTGAGGAAAGTTTTACACTTTGAAAAATTTAATCATTCTCTACACTTGCTAAATCCAAAATTAAAATGAATCTAAATTAACTTAGAAGATATAGAAAACCCCTAAAAATATTATTTCATCGTTGCGTCAAAAGGCACTCTTGAGCCCAGTATGGAAGAGAAGTTGTCTTGTCCTGTTATGTTATGTAAACATTTTGACTTGATCAAATTAGATCAAAATAAAATACAATTAAAAAAAACAAAATTATTAATCATCTTAGTCTTGATGATAAACCACATTGGGTGGTTAGAAACATGTTGACCATATAAGTGTAGATGTGATTTCACTGGAAGACTTTTCTCTAAACAACATGAATCACAGAAGCTTGAACACAAAGATATTAATTTTACAATTGTTAATTAAGATATTTTGACTTGGTAAAATAAAAAATTAATAACTATAATTATAATTACAATTAATTATAATTAATAACTGAACCAACATAGATCCATCTTAACTCTCGATCTAACCAAGCGTCTAAAAATAAAATCTGAGATACAAACTTCTTTGAAAATAAAAATAGATTCAATCCCTCTAACACTTAATTAAATCCACAATTAAATAATACAATATAATATATAAATATATTATATATATATATAATATAATTTACTCACTTTACACATTATTAAAAAAAATCGGATATTAAAAATACATGAATATAAATTAGATCAAATTGAATTTTGAAATTAAGTGTGCAATTCAACAACGTTTTCTAAGTAAAAATGATTTTTATAAAATGTCATAAGTGAACCACTTGATCACCCTTGCTTTTCAAGTGTGAAATTTTGTGAGTATATAATTTAAAATCTCTCTTCGGTGAAAATGATTGTCTCTATGTATTGTGCAAGGTCGTTAACCTCATTATTGTGTGGACATGGGACACACAATTAATGGATTGATGTAACTAGTTGGTTAGGGTATTGAGTCCTTGTTGCCTTGTGATTTGGATTTCGTGTTGCCTTGTGGTTGGGGTTTCTTGTCTTTACTCATAGTTTGTTAACGTGGTCCATTTCTTAAATGGAAAACGAGGCTTTGCTTAGTCGTGGTTGTCATATCAGGGAAACATTTTAACTGCACAAAATTTAACAATTATGATTTGTTTGGTCTCTAAAGTGGTTGTAATATCAGGTAAACATTCTAAATACACAAAATTTGATAATTATAATTTGTCTAATTGTTTAATGTTTTAGTAATATATTAAGAGTATTCCTTTAGAAAATGTAAAAAGGCAACTTATATTATTATTAGAAAATGTTAATGGGATATAATTCTAAAAAGGCAACTTATATTATTATTAGAAAATGTTAATGGGATATAATTTGAGTGATTGTGAAGAGAAGTTGTCTTTTTTTTTAATAAGTACCTATGATATCTTCATTATTAGTTGATTGGGCCATATATCCTTAAAAAAATTATAGGTTTATTTTATATATTATTTCAAATTAAGAGTAAATGTTTTAGAAATTTTTATTAGGAAAAAATTATTACTAAAAATATGAATTATCAAATTTAACATTTTAAAACAATACAATCAACATCTCCATTTCTCCATTTTAAGTTTTAAATTTTTTTTTATTCATAAAAATCAATATACATATAGTTAATTAAACAAATCAAATTTATTATTGAAAAAATATTTCAATTCAATTGCCAATTAAGTTTATTTTAGGCGGTTCAGAGGGATTATTATTATCCTCACAACTCAAGTTTGATTTCGCAAGTGACATGTTGAATTCATATTAAGTGTATTATTGTAATGACTTTGATCCTTGTGGTTGCAAAGCCTTGAACCCTAAAGAATATCTTAACCCTACTTATGGATTGGAGGGTGGAGTGCTTGATTACATGGAAAAAAAAAGAAAAAGATATTTCAATTTAATTATCAATGAAAAAATTAGTTGTCTCATGAGTACTTATATTATTATGTATGCTGAATATGTAAATAATGAAGTCAATGCCTTATACGATGTTGTTAAGGTGGATATACAAATTTGGAAATGTTATCCTAACAACATGATGAGTGGTATGGTCATTTTTGAAATTTTTATATTTTTAATATGATGCAAGTATTAATAACTAAGATCTTGATATACAATTTTATGTATTTCACAAAGCATGTATATGTATTGATTTGTATTATGGATATTCTATTATAATACTGTCTATGATCTAAAAACTACCATGTATATTCCATTGCACAATTAGTCACAACAGATCTAATAAAATATATTAGAAAATGTTTAATCTACACTATGAGAGTTTATTTCTCCTTAGATTTCTAGATCTGTTAATTAATGTTTATTGCATATGCATGCAAATTATAATAATGTAGAAAATAGAGAACAACAAAATAAAAATCAAGCCAAAATTGACAAAAGATATATCTTGGGAAACCCTTTCGGGTGAAAACCTAGCTAGAAGGTGAGGTTTCTCTGCTCTCTTTCTTTGAATGGGAAATGGATGCAAGTACAAAGAAGTGAGGCTTGTAGCTTGTGAGATGCCACCACACTCAAATCCTATTTGTTTTCTCTCTCCGTATCCACTCTTGGCTACTTTGCTCATCTGTGGAACAAAATTGCACTCGAATGGAATGGAATCCCTTTTCCTACTAGTGGTTTGGTTATTAAACAACTTGATAACCTACTAGTGGTTAGGTTTGACTCCTTAAACTCTTAACTAGAGTTACAATATTCACTCTTCTAAAGTATTCTTCATCATGATCATGTAGCTAGCCCATTCTCCATGAATAATGGGGGTTGACGTGACATCCTCTCAAATTATGGTGGTTAAAGTAATAAGGTCAAATTTTGAGTTGCATAAATTTTGCATATAGACTCTGATTGAGGTGATTCTTATGCCACTGGAAAGGTTTTTGTGTTTATAATAGCGAAAAATGGTTTCACACTTACGAGTAAAAATTTTGCCCCAAAAAATGTTGTTTGATGCCTCATACAAGCTCTATTTTTGAGGTGGTCCCTTTGTCATTAGAAATCCTTGGACATGTAGAATAATGTTGAAAGGATGGGAACTTTGTCTACACAATTTTGACTATAAAAAAATGACCATTTAAGGCCTCAAATAGACTTAGACAATTTTTGGAAACCCAATCACCAAAGTGGGACTTGCATTTAAAAGAGGTTGTACAAGCCAATAAATCTAATTTTTCCATCTGGAAAAATTCCCAAATATATGAGATATTATATAATGACCAGATCATGTACAATCATCCTTCATATAGGGAATTTCAACACCCTATTATTGTTTATGTTGGCCCAACAAAAGGGTGCATGACACCCCTACCGACCTCCTATTATTGTTGACAAATGGAATTCATGTGTAGTGTCTTGATTGCTCGTAGAGCCTCTACAACATTTGGTGCACATTAGTTTTCCATGGTGTGAGCCAAATTACAAGTTGTGTGTGCCTATATCAACATCATGTGTGCACACTCTTCAATTTCATGTGGATACACACCTCATCATCATGTCTAGATGGAGAATGGAAACATTTATTGAGATTGTTAAACCTATGTGCCCATGGCCACACATGGCACACCAAGAGACAAACAACAATTGGAGGTTACGATCTAAATTGCTCCTTCAATTTGAATGTGCATTCTATAACTTATATATAACCATAAAATCTATCATTTGGGTTTATCTTAGGTGGTTGGGAGGAATGATTGTTACCCTTCCTACCAAGGTTCAATTCTCACAAGGGGCATCCTGAACTTATATTAAGTATATTGTTGTTATGACTTTGAGAATTGTTGTTGAACATCCTTGAGTCCTAAGGAATATCTTACCCTTTCCTACAAGTTGAAGAATAAGATTCTCAATTACATGAGAAAAAATATGTGATTATAAAACACATAATTAACACATAGATCATAGAACTTTCTTCCATTTTCACAAACACATATGCTCTTTCTCACACAACTCCATGTACAAATATTTTATAAAATAATAAAAATATTGTTCTATCTATTTACTTTATGTGCACCTTTTACATCAATCTGTATATGTTTTTGCTCTCATAACTTAATTAATCCTATTTTGTTAAATTGTCATCCCAATTACTTTGGATCACTAATAAAAAATAAAAAAAATATACATAAAAAATATAAAGTTGCATCATTTTATTTGCTAAAAAAATATCATTTTAATAGATTAACACAACATATATTGAAATGAAGTAGATATACTTAAGTGGGTGTGAGTAAAAGTTACTACTCTCTCCATTCAAATTTAAATTTCACTCATCATGTATTTACTTCAATTAAATTATTTATTAATAACCTTTATATAATCTATTCACTTCAATTAAATTATTTATTAATAACCTTTATATAATCTATTCATAAGCTATTAATCCAATTTTGTTCTCCCACCACATCCATAAAATTGCATTATTTTATTTACCACAAAAATATCATTTTAATATCATTTTAATAAATTAAAATGATATATATTGAAATGAAGTAGATATACTTAAGTGGGTGTGAGAAAAAATTGCTATTCTCTCCAATCAAATTTAAATCTCACTCATCATGTATTTACTTTAATTAAATTATTTTTTAATAACCTTTATATAATTTATTCATAACCTATTAATCCAACTTTGTACTCCCACCGAATCCATACAGTTTGCATTATTTTATTTACCACAAAAATATCATTATAATAGATTAGCACAACATATATTGAAATGAAGTAGATATACTTAATTGGGTATGAGAAAAGGTTACTACTCTCTCCACTCAAATTTAAATTTCACTCACCATATATCTACTTTAGTTAAATTATTTATTCATAACCTTTATATAATTTATTCATAAGTTATTAATCCAACTTCGTACTCCCACCAAATCCAAAATTAAAAGCTAAAAGATTCCAAAATATATTAACTAAATATTAAAACTCTCCTATCATATCATAAAAGTGGTGTACAAAATCTAAATAGTAAATAACTTTTGAAATAGACAATTGTCATTAGAATAGACAAAGACCATGTGCCAACGATTTGACAACTTTATTACTATATTGAAATCATCATATCTATTATAAAAAATTACACTCATACCTTAATCTACAAGTGACTTGCAGATCTTTCAAATCATACCTTTGTCATGTATTTCCGACACTTTGATGACTTTATTATTAAACCCCACCTCTTATCTCATGTTTAGAAAGCACCCATACCTTAAACTATAAGGGAATTGCAAATCTTTCAAATCATATCCTTTTTCTATTTGCTTCATCCATGTGAATAGGATCAAGGCCACAAAACACCCATCCAACTCTACCACACATGTCCATAGGCTTCCATCTCGATTTTTGGAAGTGGGTCCATGGCTACTAGATGTGCTTTCTCTCAAAGAATATTTTAAGGCACCTAAAAATATATATAATTTATATTATTTTTGAGAAATGAACGTGATAAAGATAGGACAGTCGATTTTCAAATTTAAATAAATATATAGAATTTTTAATTAATAATAATGTTGAGTTATTTTATTATATATCTATATATATAATAATAATAATAATGATTATAATATTGTTTCTAAAATTTTAAATATAAATGTATAATATATAAGTTTAATGGTTAAAGCATTTGTTTTTTAAAATGTAAAGAAATAAGTTATGGCCTAAAACCCAAAGTTATTAAGAATAAAAGCTAATTTTTTTATGAATGGTTAGTGGATTATTTTAGATGGTATGGTTTTTTCTTGAAAAGTAATGATGAGTGATGAGTTGGTTGCATACATAGATAATAACTAGTAACAATTATCCCCATTGCTAATTTGACAACTAAATTACGATATTTTTTTCCACTGATTAAGAAAATTTAACAATAAAAACTATGTATTTCTTTTTTATAAATTATAAGTTTTTTTGTTTGTTAATTTTCTAGCTTCCATTGATTCATAATTTAATCATACAAAAATAGTAATTTTACTGTCGTGGCATGCCATAAGGGAAACCAGACTAATGATAGTAAACATATTGTAGAGTTCTTTTGTCTATCAAAATTACCCATACCAGATCTACTGCATAGTTATATTTAGCCCATGAGAGATGTATGGAAAGTCATCATAGATATTACAAAATCGCAGTGGAGAATAAAAAATAGATTACAATTATAAAACATAGGCAATTGGAGAATTAAATTAAGAAAACAAAAACATAAAATTATAGTGGACCTGGTGATCCGAATGGAAAATGGCCCCTTGTATTGGTTATCTATGGTATTGATCCATGATTTTAGGAAGAAGCTTGCCTATATAAAGCAAAGGAGATCACTTGGCTAATTCATTCTTGCAAATCGAATATCTTAAGATCTGAAATATTTGGTTATTGTTTGATCTATGAAAGGGAAGTTGAAAGCGAATCTGTGAAGGGTGATCTCTCAAGCGCTGCAGCTGCGGAAGTGTGGAGGCGCCACAGAAGGCGCAGTGCGGAGGCGCCACAGAAGGCGCAGTGCGGAGACGCCATAGAGGCGCCACAGAAGGCGCAATGTGGAGGCACCACAGAAGGCGCAGTGCGGAGACGCCACAGAAGGTGCAGTGCGGAGGCGCCACAGAAGGCGCAGTGCGGAGGTGCAGTGCGGAGACGCCACAGAGGCACCATAGAAGGCGCAGTGCGGAGGCGCCATAGAGGTTATCCGAATGGAAAATGGCATCAACCTATGATACTCAACCACCCATATTATTCATCGACCCATGGAATTTACCCATGGTATTGTAAATGGCATCCACCCGTGGTATTGTAAAATCCACCCATGGTATTCATTCACCCATGGAATTGACCTGTGGTATTGTAACTGGAAAATATATAAGTAACAAGTCACATTTTGTAAAAGGACAGATTGTCCGCCACAATGTAGCCTTTACAGTTCAGAGGCATGTAGCCACACATCTCTTCTCAGAGATAAGCTACCATTGCCCTAGCTGGTTTATTTCCACTTGGGTTTTAATAAAAAAAGTTTCTTTGTGGTTTTGTTTATTGGGAATTCTCATATTTTTCTTCTGGTAATTTCAAATTTTCAGATCTTGGGGTCTTTCCCCCAAGATCCATTGCAAGTTTTCAGATCTTGGGGGCCTCCTCCCAAGATGCGGATCACCTGGGCTATCATCCTTCCTTGGAAGAAGTTTCAGGGGCGGGATCTTGTTTTCTCAAACCTTGTAAGGCCAGTCTCTTACACCATAAATGTGTCTCTATATGCGCTAATCAAGCATACATGCTAACTAAACAAGAGCACATATGCTTTGGGACCCATTAGATATTGTTGAAGTGAACAATGATTTCATTACGGTCTTCCTACTTCTCTTGAATGACATGGCCCAACATTGTTTTCGTTTGCTAGTACATAGTTATGGAGTGTAATTATTGATTCTTGTGACCCATGGTGTGTCTAGGGTTGAGAATCCAATTTGAAACATCTGCCTAAATCTCTGAGTCGTAGTGGGAATTCCTAATGTGCACTACCCGAGCCTCAAGTAAATAGATTTCATCTTGAATTTCTATGGTGGTGGATTAATGGTATAGCTAAGCTGCAGACTTATCCTAAGATTGGGCTTAAGGCCTACAAGTGGGGCCTCAGCTGCCAAATCCACACCTCAAACACATGCATTGTCGTGACATGGTAATATGAAGAGGTAAGTTCCCAACTAGAGGAGACTAAGGAGATATGAGAAGGGCGTGTTGAAGACCAAGGGGAGAACAACACAAGGCAGGCAAGGTGAAGAGCTTAGGGGATGGGGGTGTCAAGTATAGCAAAAACCAAGGGAGTCGTAGGGAAGTGTTGGAAGCAACTCTATGCAACAAATATTCCTCCTTGAGATAGAGAAATGCTGACAACCTCCCCACATGATATAACAAGCCTTAATTACTAGCAAGAGGTTCGAAACCAGTCTCTTGAACCAAAAAACCATAACCACAACATTAAAACTATAACACGATTTGGAAGGGTTGTAAGTAAAGAATATTACGAACGAGCTTGAAGGAGACGAGTCCCAATTGACTCTAGAAGAATCCTAGCATCGACCATCTCACCTTTGAGCGCATAACCCATCTACGTTCACCCCACCTGATGATTGAGAGTTGTAGAGTGTCCATTTAGTAGTATACAATGAGAAATGGAAGACCAAACGAGGAGGGCCTAGACCTTCCTCAGCTGGCATACCATAAGTTCAATCACAAGGGAGGAAAAATCCCACAAACAACTTGAAGATACAACAAAGGCTTTATATAACTGCATAGTGCCATCAATAACACCAAGAATATGAGGTGGTTGTGAATGTTTTTGGTTTAATGCTCTGAGTCATCATAACTTATGAATATGTGTGAGTTCATGGGGTTAGTTGGCCACAACATCCCCCTATTTAATGCATGGGGTGGTGGTGAGGTGACTAACATTCCCCCTCCCTCCTTGGCACGTATTCCAACACCCCCATATGGGATTGTTGATTAGAGGTGATGAGGTTGTTTAATTGGTCCTACCACTCTGACCATATTTCATTGTTCTAAGAGGAGGCAAGATTAATGTTACTATTCTTACATCCCATATTCACAAGATAGTTTTCCACTTTATTTCCAGATCAGTGAGAGTTTGAGGGAAGGATGATAGGGAAAGAGGGAATCAAAGAGTTAATACGGGAGATGAAGTTTTATAATCTCCAACTTCGATAGATCTTTTTTGGAGAGGATCCATTAATCAACCTCTTCAAACTGTTAATTACCAACTAAGAATCTTTGTCCACTTGAATATTTGTAAATTCATTTGCAATAACTAGTCATAGGCCAAAATCCAAGTTGAAGAATTGCATTACATTATTGTTGTTGACCCTACAATTACATGTAAAAGGAAATAAGGCTTGACCATCATAGTTTCTAAAGATTCCTTTGAAGCTAACCAACCCCAAATTCCCTTTCAAAGCACCATCTAAATTTAACTTGATAAATCTTGCTAGGGGAAAGATAAAGGTTTATTATGAGCCAATTTTGAGATGGGGGAGAGAAGGGTTTGAAAGGGAACACATGGTTGGGGAAAGCTCAAGCTTGGATAAAATAGCTGACTCATGTGGGTTTTCTTACCAATCTATTTGATTCTAAGATGAGGATAGAAATGTTGTTTCCCACACGTAATGAAAGATGATTTTCCACACCACATTCTTCAAAAATTAGCTTGTTTGAATATCCTATTATTTTTCTCTTTCCATATGAGCTAGAGTAGAAATCTTGGTATCATAACCCATTCTATATTAATGATGGGGTTTTTGAATATTTTGGGCCATCATTAATTAACAATTTCTATGAGACTGGTATATTTTTGGTATGAATATCCAAAGAGTACCAAAAGTTGATCCCATAAATTTTTCAAGGAGCAACAATTAAGGAGGTGCTCCATGTCTTCCTCATGGTCTCTATAAAGTAAGCAGATTGAAGGACCCTCATTTTTTTTTTACTCTATCCTAGGAGAGAGAATAATGTCTGGAAAATAGCCGAAGGAATTGTGAAACTTTGGGTCAGATACCCTAGAGCCAATTTTTTCACCAGATAGAGAGTTTAGGAAGAGAGTTATATCTAGCTAGTAGAGACAAGGCCTCCTTTATTGTGAACAGTCCTTTCATTTGGTATCCCCAGTAGAGATTATCTAAGTTATTTATTATGGGGATTTTCTTGTTTTGTGATTCCTAATTAAGATTGGTCCAATGTTCTACAACCGATATGGTTGGCCAATCCTCCCTTGAATTCTAGTTTCTCCACTTTAAGGATTTAGTGGACGGTTTCCAAAACTCTAAGACAATCTAACATTTTTGAGCAAGGATGAGGTTTTCTATCTTCGTGAATTATTCCTAGAATTTGAGCTTAGGTATTTTTTTCCATGCATCATTCCAGAATAGAGCTATGTATCCATTTCTAATTTCCAAAATGAGTGTTCTTGTATTATTTGCTTGTTTTATTTTTCTAGATTCCAAATTGAAGAGCTTGGAGGGAAATTTGGAGTACGTAATTTATTCGATTGAGAATCTTATGGACTATATTATCAATTACATATCTATTTCCATAGTTATTTTCCACCTTGAATCCATTTCCACTATAACTTTTCTCCAAGAACATTATTGAGTGTTTCAGGATCTAACAAACCCAAACCACCTGCTAATTCTGGAAGGCATAATTTTTCCCATGCAACTAATGACCATTTTACTTCCCTGGTGGCCCCACCCCAAGAAAGGTTCTATAAATATTTATGATGGATTTAAGAATTGATTTGGGGGATTCCATAATAGAGAGTAGGTACAAAGGGAGAATTTGTAAAACTGATTTCAAAAGCACCAACTGGCCAACAAGGTTTAATGACTGAAAATTCTAGTTATCTAACTTTTGCGAGATGCATTGTAGGGTGCTCTAACAATGGTTGGTTCATAATGAACTTCCAACTAATAGGTCACCAAGATATTTAGGAAGTAGATAGCTTATCTAAAACCCCATTAATTAAGCTAGGTGATGTTGAAAAGCTGAGTTAGCATTATAGAAATACATTTGAGTTTTTTTAGCATTAATGGAGGTACCTGATGTAGCCATTAAATCATTGAGGTTTCTTTTTAAAACATTAGACTCTCTAGCCATTGGTAAGCCAAAAAAATGATGTCATATATGAATTGTTGATGTGTATTTTAAAGAACATCATCATATAGGTACAACCCTTTGAGTTGATATTGGCCCACAACTGCTTTAAGAGATTTCTCAAGGTCCTCCACTACTAGAGTAAATAGAAATGTGGATAGAAGGTCTCCATAGTGGATCCCCCTCGAGGGGTTGAAGTTGGATGTAGGAAATCCATTCAAAAGGATCAGAAAAAAGAGGTTCAGATCAAGTATCCATCCATTTGATCCATTATTCAAAGCACCAAAAGCCTGATATACTTGAAGTAATTAATCCCAGCTTAATCTATCACAAGCCTTTAACAAATCAAGCTTGATCATTATCCCTTCCTTCTTTGTTTTTTTTAAAGAAAGTATTGTTTCATGGTCTACTATGATACCATCCAAGATCTAACAACCTTCCACAAATTTTGCTTTCTCGAGAGAGATAATAGAACTCAATAGGGCTTGAGGTTATTAGTAATGACTGTAGAGATGACTTTATAGATGACATTACAAAGGGATATAAAACAAAAACCACTAGTTGCACTAACATTTCCAGCTTTGTTAATCAAAGTGAGGAGTGTAGCATTAAGGTTTGGCCATACAAAATAGGAGTGTTGTTATTCTTCAATACATACGTGAATTTATGGGCCTAAAAAGGGCCAAAATGCTTGAAATAAGTTTGTTGTGAATCCGTCTAGCCTAGGAGCCTTATTCTTAGGCATAAAAATTATGGCTTCCTCCACTTCTATAAAAGTGATTTCCCTCATCATAGGATCATTTTGTGCTGGCTATATTAGGGTATGAATATTTGAAGTTATCTTCTAGATTGCAGAATGATGGTTGGGAGATGGTTCCAAGAGAAGAGAGTGATAATAAGCTACCAATTCCTATTATAAATCTACATGAGAAATGAGTTGGTTCCCATTCGTAGTCATTAAAGATATTTTGTTGTTGTTGTTGTTGTGTCGATGTTGGATCATTTCCTTATGGAATAATTTGGTGTTATTTTCCCCTTCTCTTAACCACCTTATTCTAGAATTTTTATTCCACAACACTTCTTCTTGCTTGCAACGCTCCTCAATCTTGGTGAGTAGCTATCCTTCCTCCTTGAAAAAATCTTCTGTTTCGCCCTCTGTGATTATTTTTAGTTGAAATTCCCGCATTTGGGATTCTAGAGCTTGCTTTTGTATGAATATATTGCCAAACCTCGATCTTATTATGAAATTTTAGCTTGGATTTAAAAGCCTTTAATTTAAACTGGAAAGTATGCATGTTATTTCACCCAACGTTGTTTATTTTTAACCACCATTCGTTGTCCTTAGTTAAGAAGGATGGATCTTGTATTTATAAACTTTCAAAGCGAAAGGGTTAGTTATCAACAGTGGTTGTAAGGTTCAATTCTAGACACATGGGCCAATTATATGAGCATGTACATGGTAGAATCACGACTTCCACTAAATTATCCTTTTCAATAAGTGATTTAGACACCATGAATTTGCCTAGTCTATAGGTAATTTGATGTTTACCTCCACATCTATTATTCTTGGTGAATGTTCCATTTATGGTGTGCAAATATGTCGCTTAGAGTTGAAGGAATAAAGCCTTAAACTGCTAGGACTCAAAGTAAAATATTTGGATACTGCCTTTTTACTCTAAGGATTTTATTAGATTGAAGTCCCCACCATAGATCTAGAGCTCTTCTAGATGAATGGCTTTGATGACTACTAGGTTTTTTAGGAAACTGGATTTTTCTATAGGGATATGGGGGCCATAGATTGCAGTAAGAGAAACAATCTCCTTGGCTCTTGCATATTGAAACTTTCATGAGATAATGTGAGGATTAGCAATCCGGTCTATAAAGGCTACTTATTTGGGTTTCCATAAGATTTCCTGTTATTTTTCCATCATACTGGAGTCTAGGTTATGGTCTTAGAATCATTGAAACTACCAATCCAAATACCACAACAAACTACTTTGCACAATAGAATATAAACAAAATTAAATCAACTAGTGCATAATATAGACAACTTTTTATAATTTTAACAACCTAACTTCGTTATATTAACAACAATAATACAATGGTATAGGGCTCCCGTACCAAGGATAATGGCCGTCATACATCCACTGATACAAGAATACAAACTAGGGTTTGGTGTCAGTACTTCGATGACCAATTTACCCTAAAAAAGATAAAATCTGATCTAGTTGTTAATGGTTGCCGCACACACATCCCTTTCAGTCCAAGTACCTTGAACACATCTTCTCGGTCCTTTGGCTCTGATATGAAACAACACCTCTTTTCCTCTATCAACGTATCAACTCCTTTAGGTCACTGGAAACGACTCCAATCTTCCCTCTAGTTTACCGTTCCCCCATCAATGACTCAACACATAGGGCCTTCTTTCAATTTGTTCACAACTCTATTTATGAACAAATCTAGACTACCTATTGTTGCTCCTCAGATCCTTTGGGACTTCTTTCCCACTAGTTGCTCCTTAGTCCTTCAAGGACACAACTCTTAGGGACTTCTTCCCACTAGTGCCTTCGTGTGCTGCCTAATGAAGACACACATAGGGCATGGATGTTTCCCACTTCTGCTATAGATGTCCTTCTCTAACACATAATCTAGGGCTAGTCAAATAGCTCCCTTTGACCTCCTTATTTCATCCTTCAAAGATTAGTCACTGAGCATCCAAGTCTACCTCTCTTAGTAGTCCAAAAGTCCTTCTTTGTCCTATACTTAGGGCTCCCAAGTCCATCCACTTGTTTCCCTCCTTACAGCCTTAGGATGACCTTATACTTTTGTCCAAACTGGACCCTATCCTATAGAAAACAACATGAAACAAGGAGAAACCAAACCATACCATATTTTGCAACTTTCTGCTACTTCTTTTTACTTGGGATCTAATGCACTTGGCTCAAGTACTTGGACCCTTGCTAGGGCTAACTATAATTCCTATTACAGTACCTCAACTTGGCCTAAATCTCCCTCAATTAACTACGTATAGGCTCCTTCTACAAACTCCTTCCCTTCATTGTGTTCGAGAGCACCTTCCTTACCACTATCCGCACTGTCGCCCTACCCAAAAGCTATGCAATAGGAGTTTGGATTTGCTCCACAGTGACTGAGATACTTTGGCATGCAATCAAAGATTATCCCTCACAAATATGCATGGATCTGCCCAAATTTCTCCCTTACAACCTTGGCCATATTCCTTACATACTTGGCCCTAAAGACAGACTTAAGAAGATACAAACAAATGCTACTTCTCTCCTTCATTGAGGTCTCCTAGGATCTGTAACCACTTCAGAGGTATGTTTATGTGATGTTTTGCTTATAGGATGGTGAGAATGAGGTCTCTCCTCATATCTATGTATGCATTTCCTTAGTCCTATGTCTAGCCTATCAAAGGCTCTCCTCAAGTTAAGGTTGACTTGAAATTTGTAGAAAAATTAGGCCACACAAAATATAAAATTTATTTTCTCCATTTCAGACCTCCTCTCTTAGTGCTTCAAGTGGCTCCCTGCTTCTTTAAGGATGCCCTCCAATATCCAAGGGCCAAGTGTCCAAATTTCCTCATGGTTTTAGCCCAACTCCTTTGGTTGCAAAACCCTCACCTTAGTTTCCATCTCACAAATGACTTTTATGGAGCCCATTCCTCCAAAACCCCAAACCCTAGGTCTTGGAGTACCTCCCAAGCTACAAATATAAACACTCACTCTTAGTGAGGGAGGTAATTCCAACACTAGGAAGTCTCCATCATAATCACTAATGATACTAGCCCATCTAGCATTCATCGCTACAATGTACTCTGTAGACTAAACCTTTCTAACTCGATAGTGTCTCTGCCTCATCACATTTGAACCTGAAGGCATCAACACTTTCGTAGGGCTGCTCCCTCTAAAGCTAGACTCCCTCTGAGTCTACATGATCTCCATTGGCTCAACTTGCTACTGATATTGTGTCTTACAAGGTCAGTATGAGCTGTAGTCCAACACATATAGTCATCACTGCAACCCAAGCCTGCAAGCACTCATCCTCCTAGATAAAACATAACTCATGTACATCCCTCTAATCTCAGATCTGCAACATCATGATCCAATGAAGAAACTGGCCTGTCAACATGCAATCCATCACATGAAGTAATATTGATCATACCAATCTCATCCATGCCAAAGCAATCCTTGAGTTGTCCCAACGATCCATGGTAATTCATAGGAAGCCCATGATTAACAATCTGCCCTACAACAAACTGTGGTTCACTAGGCTCACCACCAATCCACCATAACTCTTAGCCAATATTGCTGCCAATCCAATCAAGACCACATCTCCATGCCTTTAGTTGAACCTTATGCTCCATGATCTAGACAATCTCAGTTCCCTTTGAGCTACTTCATTTCGCACACTTTGATTCACTGGCCCTTCAAAGTAGCTATGTGATCTGATTTGAGATCTTAGACAATTATTAAGGTATTACAGACTCATGTACATGGATTTTCCATTGTTACTTTCTACAATGGATCGATAAGATTGCGAAATACATAGATAATGAAGCAGTTAAAGAACATAATAGACAACACACATAAACACAACAGGTTTAATAAGGAGTTTACCCAACACTCCTGGGCTACATCTCTTGGTCCAGCCTTTAGTGGTGACCTCTCTATTATGTCTTCAAAAATAGAGTTTTACAACAGTGAGCTCAATTTGAGCCTCACTCAACAGATACAAAATAATAAGGCTTTACTTGGATCCCCCAAGTCTCTTCTGAGTACACAGACTCTCCTCACTGGCTCTCTGTCTCTATTGCTCTGTCTCAACACTACTTGTCTTTGTTTTCTCTCTGTTTGTGGCTTTAAAGCCAATGGGTGTTTTCTGCTCGTTTCACCTTCTTGGGCTCTCTAGCTTCTCGACCTCTGTCCACTCAGATCCCTTTCTGAGCGTTAGCAATCATTGCTAAACGCTTTCAGGGATGGTGGCCACCTGTACTATAACAAAATGGTCATCGTGTTTTGAAATCCTTCAAAATCGTCATTCTCTGTTTACACAAAGAAATACATTCAAACACAGGAAAAATTCGCCAAACACTATTTATCGGACTTGAAACATTATGAATTTTCCTTATAACTCCTATCGGGTCTGCTTGTATAATCGCATCGCATCTCCACCATCGATCTGGGAGATCCGGATCCAACGACTGTGGTTCATTTCAGGCAGCCCTTTCGTACAGGGGTTAGCCGCCCAATGAGGGTGGTTTTCTCTCTCCTCAGCCTGGACACGTGGCAGCCATTATATGGGATCAGGTGGAGCCTAGCCCAAACCATTTACTGCCTTTGGTCCTCCCGAAATCATGCCTATTTTGTGATTTCCCTTTTATATAAAAAAATACATTAAAATGTGAAATCCCACTCATATCAGACTTGAAATAGTATTCAACATCATAAATAAACCCCTGCGGGTCCGTAATATCACATCGACGCTTTATCCCTTGTATTTCGTTTGTTTAATGAAAATGTGATTTACACTGAAAAAGTGTTGTTTCCAGACTTGGAATATTATCAAATATCGTCCATAGTTTTGTCGGGTCCAGCTATCACTGTCATCGTTATTATCGGCCCTGCCCCATTGAAATGTGCCGATGTCATATTGCGATGCGATTGATTGCAATCGCATATCGCACATACCCCGGGTCGTTGTAAGCGATCCTTTGCATTTGCCGATAGCAATACTGCGATGCAAATTGGGCCGTCGATCTACGTGCTTAATCTATGGTCCTTGTTGACCCCGTTGATCACTGTCACGCATTCCTTGTGGTCTCCGTTGATAGCCTCCCTTTGCCACCACCGATTGTGATTTTCCAATCGGATCTGGATTGTTGATCGGCCAAATCCGACGGCTCCGATTCAAAGTTGCTTTAAACTGCCGATACTTTGTTTTTCAAGGATTTCTTTATGTTTTTGCCTCCCGATAGTGTTATCTAACTATTCTAACACTTCTTCTTATGCTAAAGTTTTTGGGTTTTGAAGACTTATAGGGTTTTCTAGGATCCATTTGGATCACGCCTTCCCACTGAAAAGCATTTTGGACCACCAAAAGTTGGTTTTTAAGCATCAATCAAGTGAGCATACAACTTCCTCACTTGTTCAATCTCTATCCATCTTGCACTGCTTGGTTTTGAAACTTTGAGTCCAATTCTGAGGTACTCAACATCCCCTCTGCGCGTAGTTCTCACCTTCTTGTCCAAAACTGTATCTTCCTGCAACTCATTGAGATATTTAGGCAACAGATCATCAATAGAAGGCAACTGAGTTTTCTCTTTGGGATCTTCAATCAATGAAGGTTCAAATAGTCTCAAGTTCTCTGCATTAGCTACTGAATAGATGTGCATGTAAGCTGGAAAATCAATGCGAAAAGCATTCTCACCAATTTTCTCAAGTATTTTGAAAGGCCCATATCTTATTGGATTCAGCTTCTTACCTTCACCTTGCATTCTGTCTTTGCTGATTTATAGCCAAAATTGATCACCAACTTGGAAGCTATGCTCAATTCGATGCTTATCATGCCTTGCCTTGTGCTTGGCTTAGCTCCTTTCCAGCTATTCTTGCACTTCCTGGTGAATTTCTTGGATATGTTCAATGAACTTGGTTGCTTTGTCCACATCACTGTGTCCATCAACTGCTATGTCTTTACTAAAGACAAAATCCAAGGGAGACCTTGGTGTAAAACCAAAACAAGTATCAAATGGAGATCTCTATGTAGAAGAATGTTTAGCACTGTTGTAAGCATGTTGCACATAACATAAATGTTCATCCCAAAGTTTGGGATGCTTGCTGCAATAGCCCTTGAGCAACTAGATCACTGTCCTGTTGACCACCTCTGTTTGGTCATCTATTTATGGATGAAAGGCTGTGCTCTTCTTCAGTCTGGTGTCCATTAACTCCCATAGACTTGACCAAAACTTCCCAACAAATCAGGAATCTCGATCAGAGACAATAGAAGTGGGTAATCCAAAATGAACCTATACATGTTGAAAGAACAACTTTGCTGTTTGTTCAGCTGTAATCTACTTGTTACAAGGTATTAAAATACACATTTTGCTGAACCTGTCCATAATAACATATAAATAGTCATGACCTTTTCTAGATTTTGGCAGTCCCCCAACAAAGTCCATGGAAACACTTTCCCAAGGATTAGAAGGAACTGGAAGTGGAGTGTACAAGCCTAGTTTTCTATTGGTGGGCTTGCTTATAGTACACATAGTACACCCTTTAATATATCTATTGCTTATAGCATACATGGTACGCCCTTTAATATATCTAGAAACTGTTTCATGCATTCTTGGCCAATAACAAAACCTTTGTAGCTGTGCAACTGTTTTACTTACACCAAAATGACCTGATATTAGAGAAGTGTGTGCTTCTCGGATTATGTTAACTCTTTCAGTTTGAGGAATGCACAACTTTCCCAAATGATACAAGAGTTGGTCCTTAACATGATAATCCAATTCTTCTACTTGTTGCCATGACTTAAAGTTGCATATACATCTTTAAAATCTACATCTTGAGCATATTGTTCAATGTAGCTTTCATGCAATACTGAATTATGCTTAAGTATAGTAGATGCATTTATGATTGGTCTGGATAACATATCTGCAACCTTATTGTGTATGCTTTTCTTATATCTAATGACAAGATGAAATTGTTGCAGAAAACCCATCCACCTATAGTGTCTTGATTACTGCAATTTAGTTTGTGAGTGCAAATATTGAAGTGGTTGATGATCAGTATGTATAACTGTTTCTTTGCCCAATAGGTAATGTTTCCACTTTTTCACACTCTGTACTAATGCATACAATTCTTTATCATATGTGGGATAATTAACTGCTGCAAAATTAAATGTCTCAGAATGATAACATATGGGTTTACCATGTTGCACCAACACTGCTCCCATGGCATAGTCACTGGCATCTCTTTCAATCTCAAATAGTCTTTGAAGATCTAGCAATCCTAGTACTGGTGTTGTACTAATTTTTTATTTCAAGGTGTTGAAGGCTTTCTGTTGTTTGCCTCCCCACTGAAACACCTTGTTCAATCCTATTAAAGCATGTAAGGGAGCTGCAATCAAGGAAAAGTTAGCAATAAACTTTCGCCAATATTGTGTTGCTCCTAGAAATCTCCTAACTTTTGTAGCAGATTAGGGTTTAGGCTAGTTTACAATGACTTCAACCTTAGAGGAATCTATCTTCAATTCACCACCCCCTACAACATGACCCAAATAATTCAAAGATGTTTTGCCAAATTCACATTTTGATAATTTAACATAGAGATTTTCTTTTTTTAAAACATCTAGAGTCTTCTTTACATGCTTCAAATGTTCTCCCCATGTTTTACTGAAAACAAGAATGTCATCTAAATATACAATTAAAAAATCATCAATAAAAGGCTTGAGTACATCATTCATTACTCTCATGAAAGTGGCAGGAGCATCAGTTAAGCCAAAAGTCATAACTAGCTATTCATACAACCCTTGCTTTGTTTTGAAAGCAATCTTCCATGCATCTTATTCTGCAATTCTGACTTGATGGTAGCAACTACGCAAGTCCAACTTGGAAAAGTAAACAACTTCTTTCAGCTAATCTAATAGATCATCTATGCAAGGAAGATGATATCGATTCTTGATCGTTATTTTATTTAGTGCTCTGTAATCAATGCACATCCTCCACCAACCATCTTTCTTTCTCACCAATATGATTATAGATCCGCATGGTGATGTGCTTGGCCTTATGAACCCTTTGTCGAGCAGCTCCTGTACCTGCTTCTTGATCTCTGCATTCTCTAAAGCGGATAACCTGTACATTCTGATATTAGGCAATGGAGCATCTTGCTGCAAATGAATATCATGTACAATTTCTCTTTTGGGTGGTAGACTTTTAGGTTCTTGAAATAGGATATCATATTCTGAAACAAATTTTTCTAAATCAACTTTCTATTTAGCATCACAACTTTCAAATACATTGGTTTTATAAGGTTTATTTTCCTTTACAACCATTTGTAAAAATTTCTTGCATGAATTTACAATTCTTTTCATCTGCCTTGAGTTTATGAGAGTGTAATTATTTTTGAGTTGACGAGCTCTTACAATATATTCTATCCCATCTTTTGTGAGTTGATACATATTTTTAGTTCTATAGAAAATGGATTTTCTATCATACAAGTAAGGACTTCCTAAAACAATACCACATATATCCAATGGAACTATATCTAACTCAACCTCATCTACAAAAGTTGACCCAAAAGCAAACCTAAGTTTACATTGTCTAGTCACTTGTAGCTTTGCTTTATCACATACCCAACCTAATGGATATGGCTTCTTGTGAGGTGTGGTTAGTAGTCCCTACTTCTTTAAAATTGCTTCAGAAATCAAGTTTACTTGTGAACCACTATCAAATAAAGTATCAATATTTTGATGCTTGGAAATAGCTCATGTCTTTTCCTCTCATTTTCTTCATTATCAATAGATTGTGCAGAATTACTAGTAGATGCTACAAAATTTTTACCTTTTATACATGTGGTTGTGATTGTTGTTTCATCACCTGAGTCTGACCCCAAATCTTTCTGAATAGCAGCAACAATCTTCTTCTTCTTGCCATCGAACTTCTTGTGTTTCAGCTTCGGATGCAAAGACCATCAATGTTCATCATCATGTCCATCCTTCTTGCAGTGAGTGCATGAAGGTTTGTCTTTCTGTACAACATTTGCCTTTCTCTCTTTCCATTTATGCTTCCTCTTTTCCTTGTTCTTGCTTGTAGTGGGTTTTGATGATCCCCCAATCTCTGGGTTCACATTCTTGCCTCTAGCCTCTAGATGTGTAGCCTGAACAGATACCTCATCTATGCTAATAGGGTTAAACATGAGAATGGTGTGCCTCAAATAGCTGCGTAGAGTACTTCAACAAAGTTTCAGGTGAGTCTAGATAAATGCCTAGAATTAAAGCTCTTTTTCTAAATTCCTGGGTATAGCTTTGTACACTTTTCCCTTTTAGCTAGCGAAGAGTTTTCCAATTCATCATTGCTTGTTGCATATAAGCTAGTGGATAGAATTGTTTTTTAATGGTAGAAACAAATTCACTCCAGGTTGAAAGAATTTTACCATGCTTCTTCAAATCAGCTTGTGGCTTGCCTTCCCACCACATTAGGGTAGTTCCTCCAAGGTGAAGGCTGGATAGCTGAATATTTCTCCTTTTTGAATCAATGTTTTGCACCCTGCAATATACATCAACCTGTCTAATCCAGTTATCTAGCTTTTCTGCATTTAATTCTCCATCATATATTGGCAAATCAAATTTTACATCTAATTTAATCAAAGGGCTAGAAGGAGGTGTTGATAGAGGAGGCTCTTTCCCTTTCCCTTTGCCTTCTGAGTGGCCATCTAGAAGAGGTTCCTCTGTTCCTTTGTCTTGTTTGGAGGTTGAAGTATCTTCACTTCGACCTTTCTTGAATTCTCGATACATCTCTTCTACCATGGTTCACATGGTCATGAAACTGTCCATGAACTGAGAGTCTGATTCCAAGGGAATTTCCTCTGCCATTTTCCTCCTAGGATAGACTCTTCCTATTTATGGGTTAGTCTCAACTAGTTCTCCTTCTCCTAATTTGGGCTTTGACCTAGTTAGCATTCAACAATCGAGCACAAGCTTGTCTAACCTTATCAACCTAAAGCTCTGATACCACTTGATCTGATTTGAGATCTTAAACAATTATTAAGGTATTACAGAGTCATGTGCAAGAATTTGCCTATGTTACTTTGTGTAATGAATCGATAAGATTGCGAAATACATAGACAATGAAGCAGTTAAAGAACATAATAGACAACACACATAAACACAACAAGTTTAATAAGGAGTTCACCCAACACTCCTGGGCTACATTTCCTGGTCCAACCTTCAATGGTGACCTCTCTATTATGTCTTCAAGAACAGAGTTTATAATAGTGAGCTCAATTTGAGCCTCACTCAACATATACAAAACAATAAGGCTTTACTTGGATCCCCCAAGTCTCTTCTGAGTACACAGACTCTCCTCACTGACCCTCTGTCTCTATTGCTATGTCTCAGCACTGCTTGTCTCTATTTTCTCTTTGTCTGTGGCTTTAAAACCAATCGGTGTTGTCTGCTCGTTTCACCTTCTCGGGCTCTCTGGCTTCTCGACCTCTATTCGCTCAGATCCCTTTTTGAGCGTTAATAATCATTGCTAAATGCTTTCAGGGATGGTGGTCCCCTGTACTGTAACGGAATGGTCTTCGGGCCTTTGAAATCCTTTGAAATCACCGTTCTCTATTTACACAGATAAATCCACCAAACACTATTTATTGGACTTGAAACATTATGAATTTTCCTTATAACTCCTATGGGGTCCGCTTGTATAATCGCATCGCATCTCCCTGTCGATTTGGGAGATCTAGATCCAACGGTTGTGGTTCATTTTGGGCAGCTCTTTTGTACGGGGGTTAACCGCTTGATGAGGGTGGTTTTCTCTCTCCTCAGCCTGGACACGTGACATCCATTGTATGGGATCAGACGGAGCCCGGCCCAAACCATTTATCGCCTTTGGTCCTCTCAAAATCCTGCCTGTTTTGTGATTTCCCGTTTATATAAAAAATACATTAAAACGTGAAATCCTGCTCATATTAAACTTGAAATAGTATTCAACAGCATAAATAAACCCCTTCAGGTCTGTAATATCGCATCGACGCTTTATCCCTTGTATTTCATTTGTTTAACGAAAATGCGATTTACACTGAAAAAGCGTTGTTTCTGGACTTGAAATATTATCATATATCATCTATAGTTTTATCGGGTCCGGCTATTGCTGTCATCGTTATTATTGGCCCCACTCCATTAAAATGTGCCGACATGATATTGCGATGCGATTGATCACAATCGCATATCGCACATACCCCAGGCCATTGTGAGTGTTCCTTTGCATTTGCCGATAGCGATACTGCAATGCAACTTGGGCCATTGATCTACGTGCTTGATTGACGGTCCTTGTTGACCCCGCTGACTACTATCGCGCATTCCTTGTGGTCTCCACCAATAGCCTCCCCTTGCCACTGCCGATTGCGACTTGCCGATCGAATCTAGACAGTTGATTGGCTAGATCTGATGGCTCTGATTCAAAGTTGCTTTAAACTGCCGATACTCTGTTTTTCAAGGATTTCTTTATGTTTTTGCCTCTCGATAGTGTTATCCGACTGTTCTAACACTTCTTCTTATGCGAAATTTTTTGGGTTTTGAAAACTTAGAGGGTTTTCTAGGATCCATTTGGATCACTATGATACCATGTTGTTTTTCTACGGTACCAGATTCTAGGTTAGGGTCTTAGAATCACTGACACTACCTATCCAAATACCATAGCAAACTAATTTGCATAGTGGAATATAAACATTAGTAAATGAACTAGTGCACAATATAGATAAATTTTTATAATTTCAACAACCTAACTTCATTATATTAACAACCGTAATACAATTGTATAGGGCTCTCATACCAAGGATAATGGGTCTCATACATTTGTTAATACAAGAATACAAACTAGGGTTTGGTACCAGTACTTCGACGACTAATCTACCCTGAACAAGATACAATCTGACCTACTTGCTAATGGTGGCCACACACACAACCCTTTCAATCCAGGTACCCTAAACACATCTACCTATTCATTTCGCTTCAATTTGCAACAACACCTCTCTGCATCTATCAATGTACCAATTCCTTTAGGTCACTAAACACAGCTCCAATATGCCAGCTAGTTGATCATTCGTCCATTAATGACTCAACACATACAATCTTCTTTCGAGTTGTTCACAACTCCATTTGTTAACAACTCTAGACTACCCATTTCTTCTCCATAGCTCCTTTGGGACTTCTTGCACACATAGCTACTCCTTAGTCCATCAAGGACATAACTCTTAAGGACTTCTTCCCACTAGTTCCTTTCTGTGCTTCCTAATGAATACACACTTAGGGCATCGAGGGCTTCCCACTTCTATTGTAGATGTCCTTCTCTAACACACAATATAGGGCTAGTCAAATAGATCCCTTTGAGCTCCTTCTTTCGTCCTTCAAATATCAGTCACTGAGCATCCAAATCTACCTCTCCTAGCATTCCAAAATTACTTCTTTGTTCTATACTTATGGCTCCCAAGTCCATCCACTTGCTTCCTGATGAGCCCCAGAAATGGGTAACTATATGGGCTCATTTTTCCTATTATTCTCATTTAATCCACCATTATCCATAGTTTTATGCATGATTTTGAATATATTTATGTTAATTGAGTGAATGGGGATAGTCAATTTACCACAAAGTCTAATACGTGCTTATTGCAGATTTTTGGACATTTTTGGACCAAGATTAGGCATTTATGAGCAGATTAATAGCCAAATTCGAAGAAACAAGGCTAAGGATTTATAGGAGGGGTGTCTCCTGCACTAAATGACTCCTTCCTCGAGTTCTCCACCAACAGTTCGGAGTTCAACAGCCCACCAAAGATGATTTCAAGGGGTAGCCGAGTAGGTCTAGTGAAGTGGCTGTTATCTACAAGTTTTGGCAGCCGAGTTCCTAAAGTTTAGGAGGATTGTTGGTGTCCTCAACTTGTATAAATAAGAAGGCCTTAGGCCTCAGTAGGTTACCTATTGAACAATCTATTTTTTCACTTTAGTGTAGCTTTGCATTCAACTCATTTTCGAGCTCTTTCTGTAAACAGTTTTGTGACATGACTATTATTTTTTGATCAATGAAGATGAATTTAGCCTTGAAATAGCACTGATATTTCTAAGGGGGATGTAGCTCTTGGAGTTGGGCCCAACCCAAGTGCCCAGTACCTCCTTTGTGTACTTTTATGTGTTTTTATTGCATTCATAGAATAATTTTTGTTGTTTAGGTTAAATCTTTCTTTGTTACTTAGGTTGTTTTGGATGATTAAGATAGTTGTCTTTGCTTCACGTTGATTTGATAGTTTGGTAATAGAAAAGATCCACAAAAGGCTACCAAGCAGTCTTTGATCTCCTTTCTCCCTCCTTGGGACCATGAATTGAGACCAAACCACTCTTGCTGCCACCAAAACACTATTTTTGCTTTCCAATGCAATTGCTAGTGTTAGATTTCGAGTTGGAAAAGTTGATATCAGTTGTGTTTTCATGCTTAGATCTATTTTTGCTCAGTTTCCATAGCTTTCTTGCATCATTTCCTGTCCATCAAGTAATGTTCAATATTTTTCTGTTTTCTAGGTCAGAATTAGGTAAAAAATAAGTAAAACTCTGTTTTCATAGTTTTTGCTTGGGACAGTTTTGAAAAGAAGTGTGCAGAGCACCTATAAGACACTCCAACCTATCCTTCCTCCATCATACAACTTGCTCCAGTCTCTTTCTCAAGGGTTTCTTCACTTATTCGCCACACTTTCCCAAACAACCCTAATTTCTACGTTTTTGTGAAAAATCGCTTCCTTCACCTTTGAACAGCTCCAACCATATTCTTCACTCATGAGCTTCATTTACAAGGTCTAGACCCCTTAACATCTCTATCCATCCTTCATTTCCACTTTCCCACCATTTTTCCTTCTCCAAACCTTCAAAAATCACTTTCGGCCTGCTCCTGTAGAACTTCCTGTAGATCCCCTGCAGACTTCATGTAGAGGTTCATGCGAGCAATTTTTTGAGATATGATCACCTTGGAGTTCTCTAAAAGGATGTTAGGGACTCCTTAGGTCCTCTCCACATCTTTCCCATCATCTGCAATAGCCAAATCCATCTCCTTTCGCCACCAAACATCTGCATAGTCAAATGAGTTAAAGCACAACAATAATAAATCTGCATAAAATTGCTCAAAAGTACAAAAAAGATGGTTCTTCCGCATTTTCATTCAGAAGTAGCTTAATTACATGAATTTTATCTTGATAGTAGTCCATGGAATCCATTCCAGTAGTTTCATATCTTTTTCTTGCAAAGGTAGGGTTAATGGGTAAAACTAGGGTTTGCTAGGGTTTGCATTTCCTTTCAGCTTTTCATCTTCTTTCTGCAAGTAGAATAGCCCTTTTTGAGATTAGCTTTCTTCCATCATGATTAAAAGCTTCTTCTAAGAACTCATAGAAGTTGGCTTGAGTTCCTAACGAACTTGTGCCAGCTGATCAAGTGACAACCTGTAGTAAGAGCCAGTACTTGTGTATACAACACCGTCGCTTCCAAGTTTGTTACGAACTACCAGGTTGACAAGAGTAAATAAGGGAGTCCCAGGAGTTGCAGCATCATTGCTGCAATACTGGAGCCCACCATATTTTTGGCGCCATTGCCGGGGAAGCGTCAAAGTATTTGTGATTACTGTTTTTCTTCTATTTTCTACTGCAACATTCTGCTAAGTAGTTTATTTCAGCAAGAGTAGAGTAGTTGTTTCATTTCCATTCTGCAATTTCATTTCCGCACAAGTAGATTAGACATTTCCTGCTTTCATTTCAATTCCGCAATTTCAATTCTGTAAGTGTAGCTTAGCATTTCAATTCCGTAATTTCAATTTTGCAAGTGTAGCTTAGCATTTCAATTCTACAAGCGTAGATTAGCATTTCAATTCTGCAATTTCTTTTCAGCAACATAGATTAGTCATTTCCCGCTTTCATTTCAATTCTGCAATTTCATTTCAGCAAGGTTTATTTTAGTTAGTTGCAATTTGTTATTCAGTCAATTTCAGTTTTTGCAGGTACAAGCAGAAAAAGAACCACAAAAAAATTCAAAAAAAGAGATTTCCTTTCATGCCTCATAGGAATAGAGACAATTCAGGAAAATTCCTACCCAACACCCCCAACACATCACTAAGTCACCCTTCTCTCTTCTTTGGTGGTAGTGATCCAGAAGAACTTATAGCTGAGCCTCCAGAGATATACGAAGATCCTATAACAAAAGAAGAGCAAGAAACATTCCTCCTGAGACCATGGCTGAACACAGAAACGGTATAGGAAATGAGGAGAGAATAGAAGGCACATTTCCCATCTGAGAGACCAATGGGGACACAAAGATGAAAAACATAAGTCCCTTAGCCTTACCTCACTTCCATGGATTGACCACTGAATACCCCGATACCTTCTTGTTTGAGTTTGTTGTCCTTTGTCGAACCTATGACTATGTAGAGGATGAGCAAAAGTTGAAACTCTTTCCCTCTACCCTCAAGGATGCAGCACTACGCTGGTTCATGGGGTTACCTGGAAACATTATCACAACTTGGGCTCAGATGCAGTAAGCCTTTAACAACAAATACCGAGATTACTGTAGGTCAAAGGAAACGAAGGAAGAGATCTTTCGGATGACCATGGGAAGTGATGAATCTTTAGAAGACTATGAAGAGAGGTTCCAACTCAGTTATAAAAGGGCCAGGTGCACACTTGACCTCGAATCTCTGAAGTTGGTTTTGCTCCAAGGAGTCCCTGAAGACCTTCTTGATACCCTCCATTTGCTGGTTGGGGGAGACATCTACCAGCTACCTTATGATGACATAAAGATTATGTTTAGAAACCATTCTAGGGTAGCCAGAAAAAGAGGTAGGGGAAAACGAGTTTGCAAATCAGATGGAAGACCTCAAAAGTGAGATGAGACAAACCATTGCCATGCAAATGAATACCTTGCGAATCCAAAAGAAGAAAGAGGAAGCTGAGAGGGATTTGGCCATCTTTTGTCCTAGATGCACTAGAAAGCATCCTAGGAACGAGTGTCCATTGCACTCCATAGAGGTGTGTTTTATCTATGAGGCAGACCACCCTACAAATCAGTGCCCATCCTTACTCGGATTTAAAGCTATGAACCAAGGGGTTGAAGGAGCCACTGAACCACTCTACTTCATGAACCAAAGGAGGCCACATGGACCTAGACCTTACCAGCAGGGAATGCAAGGGACATCCCAGATTTATTACCACCCCAATCAATCCACTCACATACCTTCTTGGGGTCCCCCTACTCATCCTTCCTGGTCCACACCCCCTCCTTGGTCATATCCATCTCAATACCATACTCAACCTGTTGCTCATTCGTTTCATTCTCATGTTCATCCACAACCTCAGTGGAATGCACCTCATCAGGGGTGGAGGCCCCAATACAACTCTCCTCCCACTCTTTTGCCTCCACCACCTGCTCAACCAAAACCTTTACCTCTTGCTCCTCCAAGACAACCTCAAATACCTGCTCAAGCAAACCCGAACCCTAATAACAAACATGCCCAACAGGTATATACTGGAGAGACAACATGCCCTACCTATGCTGTAGAGATCCAGGAGATCAACCTACAATCTGGGAAGGTCCTCCCAGATAACCACCCTCCTCCTAAGGAGGATGAAGAAGAGAAACAACAAAGTGAACCAGAAGCCATTCTACCCTTTCCTGAGAGACTAACTGGAACCACACAACTAACCCCAGAAGAAACTGAACTTCTGGGAGAACTAAAACAGTTATGTGTAAAAATACTACTTCTCTAGGCCATAAAAGATGTACCAATCTACAACAAGTTGATCAAAGAGAAGTGTTTCAGGCACCCAAGCAGGCGCAAGAGAGATGCCCCAACTATCAATGTCAAAGGACAACTGTCTGACTTGATGTTGGGGCAGGTAATCTGTCCAAAATATCTGGACCCTGGGAGTCCTGTAGTCGATGTCCACATCAATGGCACCATAATCCCCCACACCTTGATTGATCTAGGGGCCTCCATTAACGTAATGACTAGGGACACTATGCTCAAACTCAACCTTTAGGGTTCCCTAAGAAAGACCTCAACAATACTGCAGTTGGCAGATCGCTCCACCGTCATCCCTGAGGGGATTGTGGAAGATGTCATGGTCTCCATTGATTCCTGGGAGCACCCTGCTAACTTCTTGGTTCTTCAGCCAAAGGAAAAGCTCACTGGGTATCCTCTCATCCTGGGAAGGCCTTGGTTAGCCACTGCAGATGCTTACATCAGTTGTCGAGATGGGAGCATGATAATCAAGAATGGGCATATGTCCAAGCAACTAGTCCTCTATCCTCCTGCCCAACCTCTACTGGAACATGATTTACCCCTCTAGTTGGAGGAGGAAGATGAGGATGAAGTCTACTCCGCACCAGTGTGTGCAGTGGAAACTACCATAGGGGGTCCACGAACCGAGGATGATCTTATTGAAAACTTGATCTAGAATCCGCCCCCCAGTGAATTTCCATTAGAAGAGTTGGTGGAAGAAACCCAAGCCAATGCTTCAGTTGATCTATATGTGGCTGATCTAACCTCTCTCTGAGTTAAGAATGTGGAATTTGGCCCAAAAAGAACCTTGAGGATCAACTCATCCCTATCGACCTCTCAAGAGAAAGAGTTGTGTAGCTTATTAAAGAATCACCTAGATGCTTTTGCTTGGAGTTATAAGGAGATCAAGGGAGTCCACCCTTCAGTATGTACTCATCACATTTACATTAAAGAGGATTGTAAACCAATCAGGCAACCTCAAAGGAGGATGAATCCAGCCCTCAAGGACATTGTCAAGGAAGAACTACAAAAGTTGATGGATGTAGGATTCATCTACCCCATCTCTGACAGCGAATGGGTTTCTCCTTTGGTGCTAGTGCCAAAGAAAAACGGGAATTGGAGAATCTGTGTAGATTAATAGGAACTGAACAAAGCCACCAAGAAGGACCATTTCCCTTTGCCTTTCATAGATCGAGTGTTAGATGGCCTGGCAGGGAAGAAGTTTTTTTCTTTCTTAGATGGGTTTAGCGGGTACAACCAGATCCAAATCAGCCCGAAAGACCAAGATAAGACCACTTTCACTTGTCCATGGGGTACCTTTGCCTATCGGGTCCTTCCCTTTGGGTTGTGCAACACTCTTGCCACTTTCCAGAGAGCAGTACTGAGCATATTTGCTGAGCTGGTTCATGATTCGGTGGAAATCTATATGGATGACTTTACCCCTTATGGGTCCAACTTCCAAGAAGCATTGACTAACGTGGGAAAATTTTTAGCCAAATGTATTGAAATGAACCTATCCCTTAGTCCCAAAAAATGTGAATTCCTAATGACTGAAGGGATTGTGCTAGGTCATACAATTTCTCAGCAAGGATTATAGGTGGATTCCAACAAGATTGCTATCATCCAAAGGGTCCCAGCTCCTCAAAAGGTAAGAGATGTTTAGAGTTTTATAGGATTAGTAGGGTATTATAGAAGATTCATCAAGGATTTTAGCAAGCTATCCTCTCCATTATTTTGCCTTTTGGGGAAAGATGTTGAGTTTATATGGACTGACAACTGTCAAGAGGCTCTGGATGCGTTGAAAGGTAAGTTGGTAACTGCCCCAATCTTGAGAGGTCCAAACTGGGCCCTACCTTTCCACATTCACATAGATGCTTCGAACAAAGCCATAGGAGCAGCCATAGGACAAGTTGAAGAGAAGCTACCATATACCATATACTTTGTCAGTAAAAACCTGTCCAAGGCAGAATTAAACTACATGGTAACCGAAAAAGAGCTCCTAGATGTAGTCCATTCCCTAAACAAGTTCAGACACTACATCACTGGTTATCAAACATTCATACACACTGACCATGCTGCAATTAAGTATTTGATGAATAAACTAGATGTAAACGTTCGTATCATTAGATGGTTACTCTTGTTATAGCAATTTGATTTGACTATTGTTGATAAGACAGGTAAGGAAAATGTTGTTGCTGATTTTCTGTGTAGACTAGATCTGCCTACAGGTGAAGAAGGAATGGTGGATGATCAATTGCTAGATGAACACTTATTTGCTATTTCAGTACTCTCTCCATGGTTTGTTGATATAGTAAATTACTTGGTTTCAGCACAGTTTCCGCCACACCTATCCTCAAAAGAGAAGAGCAAGATCGTGAGGAAAAGCGCCCCATTCACTTGGATTGGGGGCAACCTGTTCAAACTTGGCCCAGATCAGATTTTGAGGCAATGTGTCAGGGAGGAGGAAGCCTTTGACATTCTCTTAACCTGTCATGATGGACCTTGTGGGGGCCACTTTGCAATAAAGAGGACCGCTTTCAATATTTTGCAGGCAGGTTACTATTGGCCCACTCTTCATCAAGATGTTAGAAGATACATCAGCCAATGCAACCGACGTCAAAGGATGGGGAAACCGACTCTAAGGGATGAGATGCCCCTGCAACCTCAAGTGACTTTCGAGCCATTTGAGAAGTGGGGCATGGACTTTGTGGGTCCTATCAACCCTCCTTCAAAACAAAAGTCTTACATCATTGTGTGCATGGACTACCTGACAAAGTGGGCAGAAACAAAGGCAATCAAAGTAGCAACAGAGGAAAAAGTAGCTGAGTTTTTAAGGGAAAATATCTTCGACAATTTTGGCTACCTGAGAGAGTTAGTTACAGATTAAGGGAGTCAGTTTACCTCCAATTTAGTTGAAGACCTGCTCACACACCACAAGATTAAGCACGTAACTTCCACCCCTTATCACCCCCAAGCAAATGGACAGGTGGAAGTCACTAACAGAGCTTTGGAAGAGATTTTGACTAAGGTGGTGAGCAATAGTAGAAAATATTGGGCAGACCGATTGGTTGAGGCCACCTGGGCCTATAACACTACTTGGAAAATTGCCACATGTTTCACACCCTATGAGCTGGTCTATGGGAAGAAGGCTTTGTTGTCCATAGAATTTGAATATAACACATTAAGGCTGGTAGCTCAGCTGGACCTAGACCTCAACCATGCACAAAAAGAAAGATTACTTCGGCTCAATGGATTAGATGAACAGAGAATGCAGGCCCTTCTCCACTCAGAGGTAGTCCAGCTTCAAAGAAAAATATGGCATAACCAACACCTCAGAGAGAAACAATTTCAGCCAGGAGATTGGGCACTGCTATATGACTCAAGGTACAAGGATTTCAAGGGAAAGCTGAGAACCAGATGGCTGGGACCATATACAGTGGAAACATGCAATGACAATGGTTCAGTCTTTATTTGGACTATTGATGAAGAAGCCATCCCCATGCTTGTCAATGGGCATCGATTGAAAATCTACAGGAAGCCCCTTTCTAAGCAGGAGTTCATTGAAACTTTGGGTAAATCAATGCTAGTAGTGGAGTAGGTCCCTGTCTCCACTCCACCCCACCTTGGGTAGAAAAGAAGAAGAAGAAGAAGAAGAAGAAGGAGAAGGAGAAGAAGAAGAAGAAGAAGAAGAAGAAGAAGAAAAAATAGAAAAAAACAAAAAAAAATAGAGAAAAAAGAGAATGAAATAAAATATCCCTGGGTGAAAACCTCTTGAAGGTGCCCAGGGTAGGCAGTGAGGGTGAAAACCTCCTGGAGGCACCCTAGCTATCTCAAAAAAAAAGAAAAAAAAGAAAAAAGGAAAAACCTAACTTCTTTTGAATAAATTACAGGTTGCAGGAAGTTAGTTGCAGGAGGGTTGCCCAAGAGGAAAAAAAACATGACCAAGCTGCATGCATCCCTCACAGTCTATTCCTCCATCACCGTTACCCTTTTCCAAGTTTTGGTCTCTTTTGGTCTGAAATTTCGCATCCTACAAGAAACTCTGTATCTTCTATAGGAGGATCTTGTAGAAAACTACAGAAAGGCCAAAATCAATCTCAGAGGAGGACCCGAAGATTGGAAATCTGTCTATGAGGCCTATGGACCTCCCTGCCTCCATCCATCGCCCTATATCACCTTCCCATCTCTGTACACCTTCATTGCACTTGTTTTCCTGTCCCTACACAGTCACACACAGAAATTTTGTTTCCTTCATGCTGCAAATAATTTTTTTTTTTTTTTTTTTTTTTTTTTTTTTTTTTTTATGACAAATCAAAGCAACAGCCTTTTCACTCACCCTACCAAATACCTTCCATCTGTGATTCTTTTTCAGTCGAGACCCTCGTTAGCAGTTGTAGCCCTACTAAGTTATTAGATTGAACTTCAGAAGGAGAAGCAGCCACAGGAAATCCTACAGGATTCCTGTAGCAGCTGATCCCTTTGAAAAGCATACTCCAGAGACAGGGTTAGCAAAGTAAGGCATATGAAACATGAAAGGAGCTTTGTTTGAATGTGAGAAAATCAACAAAAGCTTGAGGCTGAGCATGCAGAGAGCAAGCAACAACAACAGTGAAGAAATGGGTTCCAAAATCCGAAATATGCATAACACAGCTGCAACTGAGCAGGTAAGTGCCTAAACCTATTCCTTAATTACATGAATCATATTTCAAGGCTGCATGACTATGGGAATGGTTACGATTGAATGGAATCGGTGGCCAGCTAACTGGCTACCCTCGTTCAGTTACACATCCTCGTGGAATTCGCACGAGCCCCATCAAATTCAAAACTGCCGATCAGATATGTAGCCAACACGTGTGGTATGTCCATTCAAGAGAAAACATTTGGGACTAGTATTGGTGGCAGCAGATAACAGGAATAAGGGAGGTGATGGCAGTCAGACGGCATGCAGAAACATTATGAGCGTGACATGGGACCAATGGTCTGGATGGGGATAACGTACCCATCTGGCCACCTCATCTCCTCACCACAAATCACGCCAGCAATTAAAAGACAACTCAGTTGAGGCCTTCGCCACCCTTTGTTCACTTTGCATTCATGACGTTCTTGACTGGAGTACACACCGACCACTTCCAGAGCAGCTAACCAGTCATCCTCCGCCTGTTTTCTGTCAGTTTTCTTGAAACCCTCTTCCCTATCGGGCTCTACAGGAGCCTTGTTGCATTCTACAGGAGGCCGGATAATTTCTACAGGAAAACGTCTACAGGGAAGGCAGAGAGTAGCCAGTAGAAGGAAAACCCAAGATTTTTACGAGAATTCAAGCTTAAAATGAGGTAGGCTTGGGAAACCTCCCTCCATAGGACTTATTTGTATGAGGTGGTGAATTAAAAACACAGAATTGGATTGGAACAAAGGAGAACGGAGTTTGAAAGTCTGTCTACATATTTTCCCTGAGTTCTACACAGTTCTCTGTTTTTTCCTCTGCATTCGAAGTCTGTCTTCCTCTTTTTCGTATTCTGCTGTAAAGAAAACACTTGCAATCGTGGAAGCTAGCTTGTGTGAAAAAAATCAAAATTGCATATCTGTCCATTCTTTGAAAGAACCGGTGTCCTTATCCTCTGTTCTGTAAAAAATCTTTTCTTTTCAAAAATAGAAAGTCAAATTTGGGGTAATAGCAGTTTGAAACAAGGGAAATATTACAATTCGATGTTGTGAGAAGGAGCACACTGAAATTCCTCCTATAGTTCAGAAAAAGAAACAAAATTTAGCTATCCCTCTGTTTCTGATTTTCTTTGAAATTGCTGTTTTTCTCCTCACTTCAACACTTCAGATACCAATCAACACCATCCTAGGAGGGTTTATGAGGAAGGAGCCCTTGGACTCCAACCAATTACATGAGCAGCCTGAGGTGGTGGCCCTTTTCACCAGGGAAAATTGGATGATCTTCTTCGATAGAATACATGGATATGATGATGAGGTAACTGAAGAATTTCTGATGGCCCTACAACCCCATTCAAAAACTCATGCCACAATCAGCTTTAGGGGTCTGTCCCTGGAACTCACCCCTGATTTTATCAGTTGAATTATAGGCCTTCCACCCAGGCTTGCTTGGAGCAAGAAGGAAAACGCATTGGGACAGGTGGCCAAGAAGACATTTTTTCAACCTGGGGAGGATCCTATAGAGGATAAAAATGGGGTCAGGAGGACAAGTTTGCTTCCTCCCTAGAATGAAGTTAGTTACCAAATAATGAAGTATATCACGTGTGAGGGAAGGTTCAACATTGTGTATGGTTATCACTTCAGGTTACTACATGAATTGAGGTATGGCATGGATTTGCCTCCAGTTAAAAAGCTGAGTCTCCCATATTTCCTCCTCCAGTCTCTAATAGAATGTAGTACCAAGCTAAACATAGGAATCCCAAACCAGTTGGCCCACCATTGGCTCATCAAACTGTTGGTAGAAGATGCCTTACATACCTATACCATTCCCATAGCTTGGGACATTTTCAGAAATATGTCCAGAGATGATGATATCAAAACTTTGGTTGAGGATATCAGCCCCTCTGGCAGTCAGGAAGAGGAAGAGGAAATTGAGGAAGAAGGGCATGAAGAGACACCACATATGCAGACAGTAGAAGAGCAAGAAACAGAGGAGGAACAGGAAGCAGAAGAGAAACTTGAAAAACCCACAACAAAAAACAAAGACCACCCCAAAGACAGAGAAAAGGAAAAGAAAAAGAAGTGAGAAGAAAAAGCCTAAGAAAGTCTAAAAGAGGATTGCCACAAGCAAGACAAGAACCCAGAAAGAAAAAGAGAATCCATTGCCAGAAATAGCAGAAACACAAACATAAATAGCAGGCACAGAAAAGATAGCAGAAGATGAAGGGGAGCAGTAGCAGGAAGAAACATCCCCTGAGACATTGGCAAAAGAAGCAGCAGCTGTGCTGGCTGCATTAAGCACTCCAGCAAAACAAAAAGGAAAAAGAAAAAGGGAAACACCAATGTATTTTAAAGCCAGGAGGAGCATCAGGATAGAGGTGGGCAAGCCCCAGCCTACACCAAAGGAACCTATAATAATCACGGATGCACCCACTGAGAAGAAGGAGGAATCCCCCTCCAAAATATCTATCACTTATGAGAGAGGAAGTCCCAAAACTTCCACCTGGAAGGAGGAAATTAGACTGATGGACACCCAAACAGTTCTATAGGAAGCTAAGACCTCTCTATAGGAAACGTTGTCCAAGCTAAAGGAGACTGAGAAATTGGAAGAGGAGGCAGCAAAACAGTCACAAGAAGAAGACAAGACCAAGGAGATACTTAAACCAAGCCCTCAGCCTAATTTGGGCTCATATTACAACTTTTTAGAAGGTGGGAAGATCACCCCCCAGAAGTTTGCTGTACCACTTTTCTTTGCATTGGAACAAGAAAGGGTTAGGACCCACACTTGGATGAGAATTGCTAAATCCAAGGGAGTTACAGACATAGGCCACCTGGAAGAACAGTTGAAAGAATTAAGAAGAGAGTTGGCAATGGTGAGACACACTGAGAGTAGTAAAAGAGCCCAGCTACTGCTGAAAAAGCAGTTACAACAACAACAAACTCAAAGGGCAGACATGACACAAATTTCTGAAGAACAACAACTACACGAAGGTGCTCTAGCAGGATAGGAAACAACACAGGAACAACAGCCAAGGGAAGAGACACAGCCTGATATGGAAATATTGATAAAGCAACAACAAGAGAGGGAGTCTCAGGCAGCAGGTAAAATCCTGATGCTGAAACAGTAGCTGCAGGAAAGAGAAGCCCATATGGCTTACATGGCCAGCTGGGCAATGGAAGCCTTGCAATGTATACAACCGGCTAGATCTTATGCATTGTATCTTAAAGGCCAATGGCTTCAGTTTCAAATCAAAACACTGGCCCAAAGGGGCACAATCCCTTTCCAACATTATGGTCAATTTATGCATCCGTGTGACACTAGTTCGGCTAAGGACAAGGCCAAATTAGCAGAGTTTTATTTACATAATATGGTACTCCCTGATATGAACTTTTGGGACCCTAATGCTGCATTGGGAGATGTACAACTCATGGCTATGGCTTCTTGGATGAGCCATGAGGAAAGAAGGGTAGTGGAAGTTCAACAAATCATGGCCAAAGAATTGAATGAGCCCCTGCTAATCAGGGCAGAACCAGAAGACCCCTCAGCTCTTATATATGCTCATCAACACCTTGCCAACAACCCTCAAGTTCTTCCGGATTATGTAGAAAGGCAAGCACAAGCTATCGTCCATTTTGAAGATATGAAAAGATTATTTGGCGATGATTGCCTTCATGCTTGCATAAGAAGATGAAATACATTGTCCCACAACCTAAAGATAAGGGAGTATCACTCCCCCACCAGAATGAGGGAAGCTTTGGTGAGAGTGCCTCTGTACAAACAATCAATGCAGAACCTGAGGGCCAACTGGATTGGCCTTAAGTTTAGTCCTCCACTACTCTTAGGACTACTGGAAGGGGTCAAGGAAGAAGAAGAACACAGGTAATGGGAGGAAGTAGACAGAAAGAGAGGTTTTCATGACAGGGAAGAGGACATCACCTCACAAGCATGGGATGTCAGGGAAGTAGTAAAGGCCATCAAGGATGAAGAGCTAGATTAGTTGCTCAGAGGATGAGCAACCCATTCAGCAGGGGGGTGATGATGAGCCCCAGAAATGGGTAACTATATGGGCTCATTTTGCCTATTATTCTCATTTAATCCACCATTCTCCATATTTTTATGCATGCTTTTGAATATATTTATGTTAATTGAGTGAATGGGGATTGTCATTTTACCACAAAGTCTAATACATGCTTATTGCAGATTTTTGGACATTTTTGGACCAAGATCAAGCATTTATGAGCAGACTAGCAGGCAAATTCGAAGAAACAAAGCTGAGGATTTATAGCAGGGGTGTCTCCTACACTAAATGACCCCTTCCTCGAGTTCTCCACCAACAATTCGGAGTTCAACAGCCCACCAAAGATGATTTCAAGGGGCAACTGAGCAAGTCTAGTGAAGTGGTTGTTATCTGCAAGTTTTGGCAATTGAGTTCCTAAAGTTTAGGAGGAATGTTGGGGTCCTCAACTTGTATAAATAAGAAGGCCTCAGGCCTCAATAGGTTAGCTATTGAACAGTCTATTTTCACACTTTAGTGCAGCTTTGCATTCAGCTCATTTTCGAGCTCTTTCTGTAAACAGTTTTGTGACATGACTATTATTTTTTGATCAATGAAGATGAATTTAGCCTTGAACCAGCACTGATATTTCTAAGGGGGCTGTAGCTCTTGGGGTTGGGCCCAACCCAAGTGCCCAGTACCTCCTATGTGTACTTTTATGTGTTTTTATTGCATTCATAGAATAATTTCTGTTATTTAGGTTAAATCTTGCTTTGTTACTTAGGTTGTTTTGGATGATTAAGATAGTTGTCTTTGCTTCAGGTTGATTTAATAGTTTGGTAACATAAAAGATTCGAAAAAAGGCTACCAAGCAGTCTTTGATCTCCTTTCTCCCTCCTTGGGACCATGAATTGAGACCAAAGCACTCTTGCTGCCACCAAAACACTGTTTTTGCTTTCTAATGCAATTGATAGTGTTAGATTTCAAGTTGGAAAAGTTGATATCAGTTGTGTTTTCATGCTTAGATCTAGTTTTGCTCAGTTTCCATAGATTTCTTGCATCATTTCCTGTCCATC
Source organism: Pinus taeda (assembly GCA_000404065.3). Lineage (NCBI taxonomy): Eukaryota > Viridiplantae > Streptophyta > Pinopsida > Pinales > Pinaceae > Pinus > Pinus taeda. The sequence goes on along the minus strand of APFE031592087.1, from coordinate 220,752 downwards.
AAGTTCTGTTCAGTACTTTTCTGTTTTCTAGGTCAGAATTAGGTAAAAAATAAGTAAAACTTTGTTTTCATAGTTTTGCTTGGGACAGTCTTTAAAAGAAGTGTGCAGAGCAGCTGTAAGACACTCTAGCCTATCCTTCCTCAATCATATAGCCTGCTCCAATATCTTTCTCAAGGTTTTCTTCACTCATTTGCCACACTTTCCCAAACAGCCCTTATTTCTACGTTTTTGTGAAAAATCGCTTCCTTCACCTTTGAACAACTCCAACCATATGCTTCACTCCTGAGCTTCATTTACAAGTTCCTAGACCCCTTAACATCTCTATCCATCCTTCATTCCCACTTTCCCACCATTTTTCCTTCTCCAAACCTTCAAAAATCACTTTCAGCCTGCTCCTGTAGAACTTCCTGTAGAACTTCCTATAGATCCCCTGCAGACTTCCTTTGAGGTTCATGCGAGCAATTTTTCAAGATTTTATCACCATGGAATTCTCCATAAGAATGATAGGGACTCCTTAGGTCCTCTCCACACCTTCCCCATCATCTGCAACAGCCAAATCCATCTCCTTTCACCACCAAACATCTACATAGTCAAATAAGTTAAAGCACAACCACAATAAATCTGCATAAAATTGCTCAAAAGTACAAAAAAGATGGTTCTTCCACATTTTCATTTAGAAGTAGCTTAATTCATGAATTTTATCTTGACAGTAGTCAATGGCATCCATTCCAGTAATTTCATCTCTTTTTCTTGTAAAGGTAGGGTTAATGGGTAAATTAGGGTTTGCTAGGGTTTGCATTTCCTTTCAGCCTTTCATCTTCTTTCTGCAAGTAGAATATCCCTTTTTGAGATTAGATTTCTTCTATCATGATTAAAAGCTTCTTCTAAGAACTCATAGAAGTTGGCTTGAGCTCCTAGCGAACTTGTGCCAACTGATCAAGTGACAGCCTGTAGTAAGAGCTAGTACTTGTGTATACAGCACTGTCGCTTCCAAGTTTGTTACGAACTACCGGGTTGATAAGAGTAAAGAAGGGAGTCCCAAGAGTTGCAGCATCATTGCTGCAATACTGGAGCCCACCACTTCCTTCTTACAACCTCAAGATGACCTTATACTTTTGTCCAAAGTGGACTCTATCCTCTAGCAAACAACATTAAACAAGGAGAAACCAAACCATACCATATTTTGCAACTTTTTGCTGCTCCTTCTTACTTGGGCTCCAATGCACTTGAATGAGGTACTCAAACCTCTACTAGAGTTGGCTGTAATTCCTATTACAATCCCTCAATTTAGCCTAAATATACCTCGATCAACTGTGACTAGTCTCCTTCTACAAACTCCTTCCTTTCATTATCTTCTAGATAAGCTTCCTTATGACTCTCTACACTTTCAGCCTACCCAAAAGCTTTGCAATAGGAGTTCGAATATGCTCCACAGTGACTGAGATACTTCAACTTAAAAACAGAGATTAGCCCTCACAAATATGGCACAAATTTTCCCACGATTCTCCCTTACAACCTCATCCAACTTCATTCCATACTTGGCCTTCAAGACAAACTTAAGAAGATACAAACAAATGCTACTTCTCTCCTTCACTAAGGTCTCCGAGGATATGTGGCCACTTTAGAGGTATGTTTATGTGATGTTGTGCTCATAGGATGGTGAGAATGAGGTCTCTCCTAATCTCTATTTATACATTTCATTAGGCCAACATCTAGCCCATCAAAGGTTCTCCACAAGTCAAGGTCAACTTCAAATCTGTAGAGAAATTAGCCCACACAACTTATAAAAATTATTTTCTCTATTTCTAGACATCCTATCTTGGCGCTTCAAGTGGCTCCTTGCTCCTTTAAGGATGCCCTCCAATATTTAAGTGGCAAGTGCCCAAATTTCCTCATGGTTTTGGCCCAACTCCTTTGGGTAGAAAACCCCCACCTTGGGTTCTAAGGCTCGAAAGCACTTTTGTGGAACCCATTCCTCCAAAACCCCGAACCCTAGGTCTTGGAGTACCTCCCAAGTTACAAATCACAACATTGCCAAGCCAATGACACTTCTGACAACATCAAGACCTATCAACTCACAATATTAACAACAATGGGAACTATTTCATTAATTTTGTCATTGGAGATCTTTGTTTCTTATATTATAATTACTACTAGACATTCATTTTGAATTCTTTCCTTAAGAAGTCTCTTCATTCCCTTATTGTTGAGACCTATGTAGAATTTTCTCTATAAATCAACTAACTCACTGATATCATGTAGAAATTTCACCTGCAGATCCAACTGATATATGCAATGTACTAAAGGATAATACTAGGTCTACATCTACCATAAACTTAACGGAAGCTTAATTTAACATGAGCAACATCAAGCATGAACACATATAACTGATAAGAAGGAATCGATCACACATAACACAGAATATATCACTGGGGAAAGCACCAACATAAAACCCCAACTCTGTATTATCAATCAAGTGGAAATCCTCAACGACATACAAAAAGAATCAGCTCAAAAGCTATCCTGCTCCCTCTGTACTCTGATGATCTTCAATTAGAAGATGAAAATCATGGACTACCTAGGCCTCATTATATAGGCTTTAAGTTGGCCTAATCATACCTGCTGTCACCTTAGGTCCAACTACGTAGTCATAGAAGAAAATCGATTCCTTCCTCATGCAAGGAATACTTACTAGAAATATCCTAGCATCTAATAGTACACTGTCCCTCATATAATCTCAACTGGGTCTTTGTTTGAACTGACATGCATCAGTTATCCATCAGAAAATACTCAGTTATCTGAAAATAATAGTTGTCACATGCATGCAAGCATTAACAAACTGTATCTCATTAATTTAACAACTTGTTAAATTAATCTAACTGGACTTGACTAAGTTAAACTAAGTCAACTGATCCTCTCAATATAGAACTGAACCTTATCTCCTTTAGTCAAAGGATAAATTCCTAAATCAAGGGAGAAAATAATTGCATGATCTCATAAAGACCGCTGGTTTGATTCTCCTCAACTAATTAACTCATAGAGAATTAATTAATTAATTTTCAAACCATTGGTAAGACCAAATTCGAATTTTACTTCATATAGTTAGACCAGGGACTGCTAACAATAGGAAGGGACCTAGAAATGCTATTTTAGAAAGTGCTATTTTTAGCAGTTTCACCTCTCACCCAATGTGGCCAATGACCTCACTAGCCAAACTGCTAGTTTTAGCAAGTTCTATTTTTAACATTTCTTGTTGCACATTTTTCAACACTCCCTCTCAACAAGAAAGGCTTCCTCTCGAATCCGATCCTGTACCTTCAGAATGTTCTGCATGCAATACTTGGTCCAAAAAAAACTCCCAACTGACTTCTCTGTTGGGCTAGAAACATACTCTGATGCTGAATCTCTACCTGCTGCTGACAAGTTCTCCCTCTCTGCCCTCTGCGCTACTGCAACATCTCCATGCATCTCACGTTGTTGCACATCTCTATGCTACCCTGCACTGTGCAACACACTTGTGCCTCTCGCATTGCTGTAGCCTACATGCTCTGCGCTGTCCTGGGATTCCCTGCACTGTAGCTCTCTCTGCCACTCCATCCGCATTTGTCTCTACCCAATTAGTCAGTTCCTGCTACTCCACTTCAGGGCTCCCGTAGCAAGGTCTCATCCAAGAGGTTGGGTACCTCAAGGATCCTGCCCCTCCTCCTTGGGACGATCACTTTATATCACCCTACCTCCTACTTGGAGGTATGGCTGCATGTGATCCCTCTGCCCACCTGGCTCGAAGTTTCCCCCCACTGGAGGTCTCTGCATGAGTATATGTCTCTACTCGATCTCCTCTCAGCTTCCCCTTTTGTGGCTACTCCACAACCTCCTGAAGCTGCTGCACTAATCGTGGCTCCTCCACAATCATCTAAAACTTCTTTTGGGGCTGCATGTTGAGAGGTAATATACTCTCCCTCTCAAACACCAAGTCTCCATCAATTGCCTTGCTATTCAAGGCTTTGCATGCATCTTGAACCTCAAAAGCATACAGGTTCTTGACCTGTGAACCAATCTGCTTCACCTGTCTAGTGATGATGTGTCTAAGGAAAACCTTTCCCTTACTGAAGACTACATCATAGCCTCTATCTTCCAGCATCGCGATTGACACCAAGTTTCTCTTAAGTCTTAGAACATATTTGCTTTGAAAAATAACTATGCCTACACCTGAGACACTATACTTCTCATCATTACTCATCGCTATGAGTATCTGGAGATCTTTCTCCTCCAAAGAACTGAACAAACTCTTGTCGCCGGTCATGTGGAAAGAAGATCCATTGTCGAGAAACCAACAACTTCCCACCATGGATGAAACCATGCATGCGAAGAGTGTGAAGTCCAACTCAAACTATGAAGCAAGTGCCTCACCTTCAGATCCTTACCTGGATCCCTTCTTGGATTTCCTTTGTGCACAATTTGCAGCATAATGGCCCACATCATGACAACAAAAGCATCGCACTTTCGATTTTTCAACCTTCTTCCCACCATTGGAAGAACTAGATTTAGAAAGAGAAACATTCTCCTTCCCCTTCTTTGCCTTACTCGCTAAGGCACAGTTCTCCTCATCCTCCATGGATGAAGAACCGTCTCTGATGCTTCGTTTATCTCCTCTTGCATCAAATCCGACCATAGTTGTTCCCAATCTGGCAGTTTCTCCCTTCCATTAACCAAGTCCTGGTAGCTATGCCAACTCTTAGGAAGGCCAAGGAGTGCTAGACTCACCATATCATCATCAGCTGTCATGACCCCTACACTTGCAAGCTCATCCCTGCATGTGATGAGCTTGGTCAGATACATAGAGATCGTCTCATCCTTTTCACACTTGATCTTTCAAAGTTTTTCCTTCAGTTTTAGCTTCCTCTGATCACTGCTATTCTGATATAAATCTTTCAATGTTTTCCACATTGCAAACAAAGTCTCCTTCCCATGGAGGCTCGAGACAATGTGATCTCGCTCCCTCCAAGAGAATTCTCCTAGCTCTAGCCACACACTTCTTCCATTCCGCCAGTTAAGTAGCATCAGTAAGCTTAGGGACTTCTTGATCAATGAAGTCCTTAAGGCTGTTATTATCCAATATTGCCTCCATGTGATCCTTCTAAGCTATATAGTTTGAGCTGCCATCAAGGGCATACTCAAGCCTCAAACCATAGAACGCCATCGGTGAAATAGATGTGATAAGAACTTGAGATCTATATCCCGAATAATAAAATTCAAATTCCTTCTTGTATACTGTTCTTCCTTGATCACCTGTGCTCCGATACCATGTAGAATTTTCTCTACAAATCAGCTAGCTCACTGATATCAAGTAGAAATTTCACTTGCAGATCCAACTGATATATGCAATGTACTAAAGCATAATACTAGATATACATCTACCATAAACTTAGCGGAAGCTTAATTGAACATGAGCAACATCAAACATGAACACATATAACTGATAAGAAGGAATCAATCACACATAACACAGAATATATCACTGGGGAAAGCACCAGCATAAAACCCAACTCTATATTATCAATCAAGTGGAAATCCTCAACAACATACAAAAAGAATTAGCTCAAAAGCTATCTTGCTTTCTTTGTACTCTAATGATCTTCAATCAGAAGATGAAAATCATGGACTACCTAGGCCTCATTATATAGTTTGTATGTTGGCCTGATCATACTTGCTGTCACCTCAGGTCCAACTACGTAGTCATAGAAGAAAATAGATTCCTTCCTCATGCAAGAAATACTTACTAGAAATAACCTAGCATCTGATAGTACACTATCCCTCATCTGATCTCAATTGGGTCTTTGTCTGAACTGACATGCATCAGTTATCCATGATAAGATACTCAGTTATCTAAAAATAACAGTTGTCACATGCATGCAAGCATTAACAAACTGTATCTCATTAATTTAACAACTTGTTAAATTAATCTAATTGGACTTGACCAAGTTAAGCTAAGTCAACTGATCCTCTCAATATAGAATTGAACCTTATCTCCTTTAATCAAGGAATAAATTCCTAAATCAAGGGAGAAAATAATTGCATGATCTCACAAAGACCTCTGGTTTGATTCTCCTCAACTAATTAACTCATAGAGAATTAATTAATTAATTTTCAAACGACTGGTAAGACCAAATTCGAATTTTACTTCATATAGTTAGACTAGGGACTGCTAACAATAGGAAGGGACCCAGAAATGCTATTTTAAAAGTGCTATTTTGAGCAGTTTCACCTCTCACCCAATGTGGCCAATGACCTCACTGGCCAAACTGCTAATTTTAGCAAGTTCTATTTTTAACATTTCTTGTTGCACAGTTTTCAAAAACCTATAATATTCCATGAGATTATTTTCATTGGTAAGAGTATTTAAAGGAGGAAAACACCTCCAAAATAATCCTGACTGGGCTATATTAACTAGATGATATACAACTAATTTGATTAAGGATTTGTTGGTCCTTCATCCCCACCTTTTCCATTCTTTGTTCTACCTAGATTATTCTTTGATGTATTAGATTTTTTGGATTAATTCCATTCATGTTATTATTTTAGATCAACATTTTGAACCTTCAACTGATGTTCATCATCAAGATGGAAGTATGTGGAAAACTGATTGCCAATTTGTGGTTAATAAATAGGGAGAAGGTATTAGGGTTTAAGAGAAAATGACCGATAATGAAATTAAAAAAGGAATTATGTAATTAAATAAATTAAATGCCTTTATTATTTTCAAAAATGAATATATTCTATCAAGTCAATTTATGATTAAATATTTAATTAATAAGAGTGATTAATGGTATATTTTAAGATTTTTTAATATGTTAAATATATTAATGAGGAAAAATGAGGATAGTGATATAAGAAATATTTATAATAAAAATACATAAATAAATAAATATTAAAATATATAAATATTAGAAAATGTATTGAAAGTGTTATTATGAATTTAAATGAATAAAATTTTATTATTGTTTTAAAAAATGAATGGTATGATTAATATTATATGTTAATCAATACGAATGATTAATTAGATATTTTTAAGACTTTATAATATGTTAAAAATATATTAATGAGGAAATTTAGAATGTATTTATTAAAAAATAAATATTATATATATATATATATATATATATATATATATATATATATATTAGAAAATGAATGAAAATATAATTATAGAGTTTTTAAAATAAAAAAGAGTTTATCTGATTTCTTGTTCTTGTGGAATTCCATATGTAGGTGTGACATGTTGATCCATTAATACCCACATCCTAGAACATTCTTTTGACATCAAACATAATCAATCAAAAACTTTTGCACTAGACGAACATTTCAACAATACAAAGAATCATATTTTCATTTAAAAAACCCGCATCCTTACCAAAATTGACCACTATTTCCACATAAAATTTAGAGAAGCCATTGAAATCATTAAACATCCCAAAAACCTAAACAAGGATGATGGATGGGCCATAAGCAAAAACTAGATCCCCACTCTAAAATCCAAATCCTGTAATTTGTAACCCCTAAATCTCATCATTAAACCCCCTCTAATTTATTTAAAAAAACTCTATAATTATATTTACATTCATTTTCATACATATATATATAATATTTCTTATTTTATTACATTATTTTCTAAATTATTCTTTCTATATTCCTTCCCATAATATATTTTTTAACCATATTATAAATCTTAAAAAAGATACATTAATCATTCCTATTGATTTAACAATTATACATTTATTATAACTTTCATTTTTTAAAAACAATAATAAAATTTAATTCATTTTAATTTCATTTAACACTCAATTTACGGTTCTTTATTATTTGTAATATTTATTTAATTTATGTATTTATATAATATTCCTTATATCACCTATTTTTCCATTTACCCCAATTTTTTTTTTTTTCCCCTCTTTATATAATTTTTAATAATATATTTAAAATATCTTAAACATAATACCAATTAATCACTTTTTATTAATTAAATATTTATCATATTTAATTTGATAAAATATATTTCAATTTTTTTATAAATAAAGGCATTTAATTTATTTAATTACATAATTCCTTTTTTAATTTCACTATCAGTCATTTTCTCTTAAACCCTAATACCTTCTCCGTATTTATTAACTACGAAAGAGCGATCAATTTTCCACATACTTCCATCTTGATGATGAACCTAAGTTGAAGGTCCGAAATGTCGATCTAAAATAATCAATATGAATAGGATTAATCTGGAAAATCTATTACAACAATCTAAGAATCCTGGAAATCTTAAATCTGAAATTATCACCCTATAAGGTTGTTCTTTGTTAGAGAAAGTTTGAACCCCAATTCCTTATTGGGTGTAAAGCTTGATTATCTTCCTAATACATAGGTTTTTTTGTTTAGTTGTGTTGGGATCTCGTCCCTGATGGTGGGGTGGGGGGAAGATTTCCCGCCACTATTAGGAGTTCATAGGGGGTCCAGGGGGATGGCGACACTCCTAACCTCCCCTAGCAGGGGTTTGGGGGCAACGCCCCCAAAGCAAAAATTAGATGAAAAATTGCCTTGTAAAATATTGTAATTTCGTAGTCAATCTAGGTTGTTCATTAGGCTGAAGATTTGACGGTAGAAGTTATGTTAATTTAGGATTTTTTGTCACAGATGACAAGCCTTAGTTTATATGAAGGAATTTTATTGTGACTGTATATTGTTTTCTGAGAGAAAAAAAAGAGGAGACTGTGTGAGAGCGAAGAGGAAATTGCAAAGGATTTGTTGTAGGTTGTATCTCTTCATTTTGTTGGATAATATAAAAGTAAGGATTGGTTGTTTCTCCATGGATGTTGCCTAAATTGGGTCAACCACATATATCTATGTCTCTCTTGTTTTATGCTTTTTTGTGTTTGTTTTTATGTAATATTTTATGTGTTCCATTGATATGCACTTTAATTTCTAATAGTCCTCTATTAGTGGAGCCCAATTCTTTCATTGAGTTTCCTCATCCAGTTCAACTATAGAAAAATCAGGCAGAAGTTCATCATTCTGGGATGTAGTTTCTTGATTACCTTCTAGGGTTTTTCTTTTTTATGATATTGCCTTTTAAGTTTTATGCCCTATTCTTTTGGATCAAGTATCATAATATCTTTTGGAGTAAAAGACTCTTCCTCTTGATTAGTGAGGATTGATAATTTATTTTTGGATTCTCTTCCTTTGTTTGTTTAACGAGTAGATTCTTTTGTGTTTGATTTCTTTGTTTGGTCATGGTTCTTTTGAATCTGTTTGTATCTATTAGTTGGGGGTAATTCTTAGGATCCACCTGAAGAAGTGGGCAATCCCAAAATAGATGACCATATTCATGACAATGATAGTCACATAAGGGCACATGTTCATAGTCTAGGCTTTGTTTCCATATTTCATCTTGGTACAAGATCTCAATGGATTCTGGTAATGGTTGTGAAATATTCATATACATAGAATCTAGTGTATGAAGTATAACACCCTTTATTTGCTACTTGTGATATTTTCATAAAGGAGCCAATGAAATTTCCAATTCCCTCAAGGATTTCTGAGTCCCATAATTCTTTGGATAGAGAAAACATTCGAACCTATGATGGTGCTGCTAGGAATTGTTCCATTTATAGGAAATACCTCTCTCCCCATAATCTCATAAATAACTCAACATTGTTGAAGAAATATGGAAAATTTTCAAAAAAATTGGCTCTATCCTCCAAATTCTTGAAAATGGCTATGAAGAAGCCTTTGGCTCCTAATTCTAGATCTACATGTCATTTAGGTTTCCATTTATATTGTATCCATCTTACTATGTCACTTTCAAAGCACTAAAATTAGACAAATTTGTAGATAAGAGCGTGGTCTTTCATATATTGTATATAGCTATCAAGTTTGGTGGATCTGACCTCATATTTAGGGAATTTCTCATCTTTCATAAGGCATTTACTCTTGAATTAGGATTTCCATTGTGTGCCAAGCAATGTGTTTTCCATTTTTCCCCTAACCGCATGAAACACATTGCGTGAATCTGATCTAGTGTTTCCATCACTAGAAACAATGTTTTAGTAGGAGGGTGTAACAACCCTAGTTAAAAATTCATGTAAAATATATAAGACCACGGTCATGGGACATGTATTCCAAGATGAATGTTGGTAAAAACTTCCTAGTGGGTGTTCACTTCGGTTTATTATGGCTACGGAAATTGGCAAAGGCTTTGGAAAGGCATGAGGAATTTATTGGCATTTTATTTATGAAAATAAAGGAAATTAGGAGAAAAGGAAGGTGAAAGGTCATAGGTTGCATGTGAGGAGGAAAATGAAGGAAAGTAATGGAAATTGAAGAAAAGAGAGACCTCATTAATAAAAATGCTTCTGAGGATCAGTTGGTAGGATTTTGTCAAGTTTTGGTAGAGATCTCTTCTATTTTCTCTCTCTCTCATACTCTTGGATCACTCTTGGAGAGCATGGCATACTTGGATTTTTGGAGCAAGAAGGAAAAGGAAGAGCCAGAAAGCGCAAGAGGACATCGGGGCCAGCAACTACAACTGGATTTATTTGTAGGTATTGAGTTGCATGTATGGTTTCCTTTCTATTTTTGGCATGCCTAGCACATGCAAGTTGTTTCTTGGTTTTGATCTATCATTGGCATGGAGGATTTCCTTAATTGACAATGGATTTTCTTGGCCTTTCCATTTCCTGGATAGCCATGGCGTTGTGGGTTTATTTCTTTGTTTTTCTGGTT